>BQNB010088772.1:0-11061 GCA_026074375.1 Tanacetum coccineum | reverse complement strand
GGGAGCACACATCAAGGGGGAGAGTTTATTCCATCGGACTTACGTTAATTCATCGACGAAGCCTTTTTGATTCTACAAAAAGGGGGAGAAATGAAATAAAACTTACTAAATACTTGTTTAAAAATAATTTACATTTAATGAGTTTAGATGTTATAATCATCAAAAAGGGGGAGATTGTTGATAGAAATAATGCCTAAAAACGTTATTGATATTTTTCGACTTCTCTACGTTTTGATAATCACAAAATGTAAAAACGCTCTATGTAAAATTAAACATAAATAAGTAATTAGTCGTAAATTTTTATTTTGAAAATAAATCACTTAAATGTATGAATAAATAAATGCTTAATTTATTTATGATCAAAGGAATTTATCTTTTCTAAACCTTACATTTTTATAAAATGTAACAAACTTTTTTAAAACTTATACAAAACATTTTTTGTATTTACAAGACATGTTTTATTCAAAATAAATATTTGGAATTCAAAATTTCCACCTAAAAATAGATAAAACTGATCTAGGAAACACCTCCACTTGAAAAGACAAAAATGGGAGCGTCCTGCTATGGGCGGCCCCCTTATAGGTAAGGGCGGCCCCCTTAGTGATAAGGGGGCCGACCTATGAGCTAAGGGGGCCGGTCATGTAAAAACGCTCCCAACTTTGCCTATAAATAGTGGACTGTTCCCCACAGATTTCTCACCTTTTGCACTCATTTTCTTTCTGTCTAAAATCAGTTTATACATCTCCTACAATCCTTTGATCATTTAATCTTAAGCATTTGTTTTCAAGTGATTCAAGCTTAGATCCTCAAGTGCAAGAGAAGAATACTTCTTATCAACAAGTCAAGAAGTATTATAGCTTAATTGATGTTCACGCAACATAGTTACGATTGTGTTGTATCTTGTAATTCATTTATATCTTGTGTGATTGTGTGTAATAGTTAGATCGGGGTGATCGCGTTAGTGTTTAGGTGAAGTGATATCTTGAAAGTGTGGTTAGTATTTTAGGCCTCAAAATACAAGTGTGTGGTAGATTGGTTCTAGCTAAGATTAGGATTCGACATTTGGCTTAGTGTCGGAAATTGGTGTAAGCTACTTGTGTACGGTTTTCTCCACCTAAAGGGAGTTTGTTGACATAGTGAAGAGAACTCTCGAGTTTGGTACTCGAGGAGTGGAGTAGGGCGAAGAGGAGCTTCGTTACCGAACCACTATAAGTTTGTGTGTTGTCGTTTGATCTTTTTAACTCTTATTTGTTGTCTTACAAATTTACATTGTTACATATTTTCATATATTTACTTAACTAGATTGTTCATACTGTGTGTACATTGAGATCATATAAAATCGAATCTAACTTTTTATATACAAACGTCACAGTAATTTAAAAAGCGATAAACTATTCAACCCCCCCCCTTCTAGTTTTCACAATTGGTATCAAAAGCCACGTCAAACAAGATTTTTAAAATAAATTGTATTTTAAAACTTGAATCGATCTATGGAATCGGAAAAATATTTAGAAGGGAAATCTATGCAAAGACCACCACTATTTGAAAGTGATGGATTTATTTATTAGAAAAATAGATTCGAAACTTGTAACACCCCCATTTTCATATATCTCAGCAGAAGGGTCATTTGGGGTGCTACGTCATAATATAACAACTCAAGCATAGAAAACGACTCGAAAAGAGACGTTTTTAAATACATTCATTCGAAATAAAAGTTTACATCATAGGTCCATAATTCCTTTCCGGTAATTCTTACAACATTTTTGCAAATTAATCTTTCGTTTGACTTTCATTTAATGGGCCATTCAAAACATTTTTGGTTTCCTATAAGCGACAACCCACATTCTCCATCGCGAATTAACCTTTCAAGGATCCTGAGGATAAAACATGCTAAAATGTCAACATAAATGTTTGAGTGAATCCATGAGTTTAGATAATAAACAATAAAATTTACCGCACACAAGTATCGTTTCTCAATATTCATCAGGTATAACGTTGTGGCCAAACAAAAGTTATATCGGGGGATTCATTTATAAGTTCAGACATTAGTCGGACATCTAATTATGTTGGGTTCCCATACAAGGTTGCTACTATACACCTCTCGTTATGAGTGCATATTATTCTCTATACAACGCATTCGTTGTGTCATATTCCCGACACTTGACGATAGTCAGTCGTCCCGGATTGGAGGTGGCAGCCTCCAAATAGTACTATTTCATGTATAAGCATCTACCATTTCCCGGTAGTTAACAATTCATGATTTCTGCAAGTCTTTTATCTAGCGAGTTAAGCTAACTTATAATATAATACGAGGCAAACTAGCATGCAATCTCCTTGTGTTCTATTTAAAAACACGCCATGGATTGGGGTTATCTCCCTCGCGGGTTATAATAACAATTAAAGGTTGTAAAAATGCCAGAGAGGCTACTTGAAATCTTAGTGATGTCGGATGAGAATATCAATGAATAAGAACTTCGAAAGTAGGCGCGTCAATCAACCAAGACCTATACAAATTGTAACGGGTCTTAGGTTTCTAGTCGATAAAAATTAATGATAATTCATAAATTAAATAAGTATATGTATACATGTAGTTTATATGATGATCTTGCTCTTGAAATATAATTATTTCACACTTAAAGTTTTCTAGGTTTTTAACTTGTTTTTATTAGCCATTTTACTAGTATTGTCTAAATTAGTCCAAAAAGCCCAATAGGCCCATTAAGCAAACCCATTAAGTTATTATATTGATATTATTACTCAAAAACCAGGTCCTAGCCCATTAGTAAGGTCCAAGTGGATTGGGCCTAAAGCTAAGTCCAATAAGTCCATTTTGTTTCATTGGGCCTAGTGGTCCAATAAGCCTTACGGGTCCATTTTAGCTCATATATAACTTTTATTATAAGTTTTCGGGTTCTCGAGGTCGGGATACTTTTATTATCAGTATGTTAGTATTTTAAAACTCCCAAGAAGTGGGTCCTACCACCTCGGGTTTTAGTTACAAAAATCGCTTTACATAGTATAGTGTTCGGGTAGTAGTAAATTTTGTATACTTTTATGTTTACGAAAATAGTCATAATTTATAAACCGTAAATGGTATAATTGATATATTTATATGCTTGGATTCATAATTAAGTGTACTTTACAGATTCAAAGTCATTTTTATACCTCTTTTAATATTACTTATACATATGGGTATATTACTACCTAATGGTCAAGTTACTAATTAGGACTGAAATTTCACTTTCACCATTTTTGATGCCATTTACAAACCATAAAGAGTTGGTTGACTATCCAATTGATTCAGAATCTACATGACTTTAGCTACAACCCATAGTTTTCACTTTTTAATTGGTTCAGTCCGTAAATATGACTTTTTACACAATCTGTACAGCAAGGTCCAGATTTGACTAGTTTTAGTGTTTTGACCATATCTCACTCAATATTTACTTTCTTGGAATCATCCAATTTGCCCAATGTACATAAGAGATTTATCTATGACCTCATGTCATCAAATCAATCCTCAAACCTACTGAGTTTTATAGAATCTACTGTTCATTACAGCTCATAATTTTGATGATCTTTTCACTTGTTTTAGATGACTATTTTAGCTATAATTAACCTAGATCTATACATGCATGGCCACTTTTATTACTTGATCATCATACATCATACATATACATATACATTTGGAAATCAAAATAAAACATAATTACTCATGGATTTTTACAATAAAAATGAAGATGATGATCTAATGATAAAAAATATACAAGACTTCAATCTTCAAACTTGATCTTCACCCAAAATAATTTTTGACCACTATTTTCTTTACCCAATAGACTTTATAAAAACTTGTATAATCTCAGCCCCAACTTGTATATAATCTTCCTTGAAAACCTCTTTAAATCACCTCCAAAATACAAGGGTTATACTTGGATATCATCTTTACTAGTGTGCTTATTATTTGTTCTTTGAAATTTTTATGGAATTGGTGATTTTGGTGATTTGTGTGGCGTCTAAAGGAGAGGGAGGGAGCAAGTATGCAGAATTTTTGGTGTATTATGACTTGTGTGTGTGTGTTGATGGTCAAAATAGGCCTTATATATGCTCTAGACCAAAGTGCCAAGTGTTTAGGGTCATGGCATGAATCAATGCCAAGTGTTAAGTTGTATACTTAACATGGCTTACAAAAGGGACACCTCTCCCTTTGGTTTTGTCACCCTTTGCATGGTGAGATTAGTGGGATAAGTAGTTTACTACTTGTCCCACTAATTGTTAAGGCGAGTATTTTTAAAGTCCGATATTTAAAAAGGTACGATTTGTAGTCATTTTTCGTAAAATGTAAAAATAGTAACATGGTCACGAAAATAAAAACGAGGAATAAAAATATTTCTTCGGCATTTTGGAAATATAACGTTGATGCCTTACGTAGGATTTGTCGGTTCCTTGTAAACATCGCGTAGATTACAAGTGTAAGCCCTAATTCTCCCGGTTAGACGTCATCTAAACATAAAATTGAAAAAAATATATTTAATACTCGAGAATAAAGTAACGACCTAAAATTGACGGTTTGTCACAGATAGACCTCAAGATTTATACAATAGTGTCAAAAACGAAAAAGTTGATATGAGTATAAAAAGATAGCTCTTAAAAATTTTCAACTCATGACTTCTACCAATACTATGCCTAATTTATACCAAAACATACGAACACTATAATAGACGCAAATGATAGATATACTTAATATTTGGTATTAAATTATTAACATATCGCATTGCATAAATAGTTGGTAATAAGTAAACCATGATAATATTCGGTTCGTGCTTGGGTTAAAGTTTTTGGTTTTCCAAGCTTGATATATTTTGGGGATAATTGTTTGAAAATGTATTTAACTTAGACACGTTTTGGAGTTATGTGTAGCATACTTTTTCTTTTTGTAAATCCGTGTACTATACTTTTAAATTTTGTGTGTTATGTATTACTTAGTGACTGATACCTGCTAATGCTTAATGGAGCAGTGTTACCATACATATCATCTCATGTGTATATTTTCTTTTTTTATGTTTTTTTCCTGGTTCATTCAATATAATAAAACAACACCCATTCTTATCCAAACCCATTCCTTCTTCAATAACACCCTCATTAAACCTTATTTTCTTTATTTCTCTTCCATAAAACTCTAATCAATAGCATTCTTGCACATGTCATTAAAATAATTCTCAAAATGGGTATACAATTAGCAAGTCAAATTAAGTATTAATATGGATTCTTAGTTTTCTTGAGTGTTTACTTCATAACATTGCGTGAGGACACGGCAATACCTTAGTATGGGGGATTTTGGTATGTGCTTAAATACACATACCATTTTCCATTAAAAACGGACTTAAATGACTAAAAACGTACCAAAAATACATTGTATTTGTATGTTTTGCATTTGTATTGTGCAGGAAACAGATATTCAAGAAAAGGAACAAAAAGAAAGCCAAAAACAAACCAAACCAAGCACGGAATGGAAAGGACAAAGTCAAAAGTCAGCCAAGTGAAGAAAATACAACTTGAGGGACTAAAATTACCAAACCTCAAGTTGTATTACAAGAATTAAAAGACAAGGGTTGAAATTGCAAACCGGGCAAAGTTTGCATTGAAGTTATAAGACTTGAGGGGACAAAGCTGCCAACTTACCCAAAAGCCATCTTTCCCGCCCAACAAAACCCAGATACAACTAGGGGATGTCTTCCCATACTTCTACCCTGCAAACCACTCGACACCCTAGATAAATCATTTCAACCACCCTACTATTTCCCCCCAGCTGTATAAAGGCCATGTTGGCAATCCCTCACCATCCCCAAGTATTTTCGATGGCTGTGATTGACTCAAAAGAAGCACAAAAGAAATTGAAGGCTGGGATTTGCTTTAGAATCACCTCACACAACAAGCACACTTGGTTTTTGTCTCTACAAAGAAACACAAGCTGCAAGTCCAAGAGGAGAAGACTTCGGCTATAAATAGAGCATTTTGTAAGCCTTAGAGGAGTTAGTTTTTAATAACTAGTTAATCTTAGAATATCTGAGTTTTTAATTTTTAATATAACTTAGCTTATTTTCAGTTATTTTACAGTTTTTACTTTCAGCTTTGTAACACTTTCAAGTTTTAATGCAAGTTTGAGGTTTTAAGTCAATTTACAATTCCAAGTGTTAAGTTTCTTTATTGTGTTGTTTTGTGTTCAAAAAACTCTCAGTACAGCTTGTTTATAAGCTGCTTTAATTAAGTAAATTTAAAAAGTTAAGTAGTTAAGAGAAAATCACAAAAATCACTCTCAAAAACACCACAGCTTATTTTATGGATGATAAGCCAGTTCTGGATGGGCTTATGGACTCTCACTAGCTTGTTTTATACAAGCTAGAGCTTGTAGACTCTTTGTTTAACCCTGTTTTGAGCAAGGGTTTTGTAAGTCTCTCTTTTTCTTACTTTTCTTATTTACTGTAGGATTGCTTATAGTGCTTGTTTGGTGTCTATGATTACTCATTTATGCTTTATCATGTTTAGTTGCTTATCTTGCTTAGTTGTTAGTTTAAAAGTGAATTTTGCACTATCTTAGTTAGTACTTGTTAGTTCATTTGAAATAAAACAGATTAGAATATGAGTTAAAAAAAAACTGGTTGTTAATTTTAAAATAGTTTGTGTCACTTTGTTAGTTAGTACTGTTAGTTCATTTGTTAAAACTGTTAGACTAATTTAGCTTATGTAAGTGCTTATTCTTGATTAAAGTCTGCTTATAAGTGTCTTATGTTGTCATTTGATAATCTGTTTTTAACAAATTAGGATCAAATCAGCTTGAATAAAATGACTTTTGAAAACTTTAAGAGTTTTTTAGAACAAGCGGTACTAACTTTAAAGCTAGCGGTACTAACTCCAAGTTAGTACCGTTAGTACTGTTGTTTCAATTTTTTGCTTATTAGCTTATTACTTCTGCTTATTTAAGATTGGTTTAGCTTTTTAGAGTAGATTAAGCCTATTTTCGTTTACTGTCTTCAGTAGAACTTATTTGCCTTTTCAAAATAATTTTAAGAGTTTATCAAGTTTTAGTTTTCTAGCTTATTTATCATTATAGTCTGTTCTGGTTGCTTATTCTTATGCTTGAGGGCTTATTAGAGATAGTTAAATATCTGTTTTAGCTTATTTGCTCATTTCTTGTTTCTTTGTGTTTTATTAGAACTAGCAGTACTAACTTAAAGCTAGCAGTACTAACTCTAAGTTAGTACTGGTAGTTAATACTGTTAGTACTGTTGTTAGTACTGCTGTGTTTCTCTTGTTTAATTTAGCTTAATTGCATGCTGAATTTGCTTATTTAGAGTTAGTTTAGCTTATTTGTCTGTCTTAAGCTTATTTGAGCTTATTTGTGTTTTAGTTTTAAAAGTTTTAGGTGTTTTCACTATTTCTAGCTTTTATGCTTATTCTAGCTTCTTTTCCTTGATTATCTTTGTGTTCATTTGCTTATTAGGTTTAATACTCAATCTTATCCTTGTCTTATTCAAACATCATTTATCAATTCGTCATTCGATTTTCCATTCTAGCCTCGTTGGGACATAACGACCCGGAGATACTCTATACTACTTCCGGTTTCATTGATTTTGTGGATTCTGATCCTTGTTATGTATTTATACATGTTCATATTTATTTATATATAAAAAGGGGTAAGTTTTTGCGGAGTCATCGTGGTATATCATTCTCTCTCTATTTATGTGTGTGTATGTGCACGCATTATTGCATTTTTGTCCAGTTCATAAGATTAACATAAGCATTTTAGATGCTTAACGAATAGTCGGATATAATGCATTAACTAAGTTATAAATCAGATATTATGACTAACATGGAGTGGTGGTTGTATCTCTTATTTTTTTTAATGGCACCAAGACGGTGTGATTGGTTGTGCGATTTGTTTTCAAGTCCGTTACTTACTCTAAAATTATGTTTTCTTGTTTACAGGATGAGCCAGGGGATGAGATCAAGGAAGCATCAAATCATAAAGAAAAATAGTGATATCTATCTATCTATAGGATGAAAGAAAATAGTTGTGAACTACCTGGTGTTCTTTTTTATGGTTTTCATTTAGGATTCTCATATTAAAAGTGATGATTTTTGCACATTTCTTATGGTTGCTAAGATCTTATTGATTGAATGTTTTTAATTTTAGTATTTATAGTGTTCTTGGATGAATCATCTTGTATTTCATGTGTCTATTGTTTCTAGGCTTTAGGCTTATAGCAGGTTACACAATGAAAAAATGTGTGTTCTCACTATATTTACATAGGCCTCAATAAAGACATAACATTATTAGAAAAAAAACTCGCTACAAACACTGCAAAATGGCATGTTGGTCATGGGTAAAAACAGTTTCGGGTTGAAACGGGTCATGTCGGGCTCACACACAACTTTTAAAGTCTCGACATGGGATTAAAGTCTCGAAAGGACTAAGAAGACATATAAGCATGATGTGTTATGGTAGAAAGGCTCACTTGTCTCCAATGCCAAATATGCATGTTATCACAGAGTAACCTGCACAACTTTTAAAGAATGTTTCAAGACAAGTGGCATTAATCCCAAACGGCCCATTCTCGATGAAAGTTCTGCAAGTCTCAGCCAACCCAGAACCCCAACAACGTGTCATATTAAAGTTCATATCGGCATGAAACTTGATGTCTCTTTTGTAGCATTTTTCTGGTAACCTCGGCAAACCATCAGACATAATCCAATTTCCACCTTGAATAAATATAGGCTCTCCATTGACTCTAAACAGCCTGCATAGTGAACAAAAAATGAACACAACTCTTTGTCTAGCCTCAATAAAGACGTGGAAATTTCAACTCTAAACAGCCTTCTAAGTTGACATTCTAACATTTTTCGCCATATCACTGCTCCAACAATCATTGAAAAATAAATATACCATCAAAGTCACACTTCAAAGATAGAAAAGTAAGCATACCTGGGTGACATTTGTATGGTGTAAGCAATCAAGATAATTTGTCCTCAAAATTCCAATTTGGACCTCTAGCAAATAGTACCTGCAATGCCAAAACATGTAAATAATGAATATCAGCAAACGGGAGTAAGCGTCAGTAAAGCATTGTTTCTCTACGGGCATGATCATGTCTGTCACTATGTGTAATATGAATACTGAAAAGTGAGTCATTAGAAAAAAGAAATCGATTTTAGTTACAAAATATTCTTTTTTTTTGACAACTGGACACCATCCTAAAACTATGCACCAAGACTGAAAGTTTCAGTGTTCATAGCATAACAAAAGAAGTGGATGTAGAATCAACAGAAATGCTCTTTCTAATCCTCGAAAACTAATGAGCCTATTAAGACAATCCTGAAATGCTGTCAACACAATTGTCTCATGTGCGGAAAAGGTTGCAGTCACTACTTGACCATTTGAAAGCTGAGAAAGCACTTGTAGTATTTCTTTAAACATCCTGAGTTTCACCATCCTCGAGGAACCACCTAAAATATAATTAAATATAAAAAGATTGCGAATAAAACCTTAAATCCAGACAAAATTACACTGATTAAGTTTAAATTAGTAACGGAGAACCAATACAATAAACTAACACAATATACAATGAATAGGAAAATGGCAAAATGCTCAAAAATGAAGTGTATTTTAGACTTAGTTTTAGACTACATAACTTGTAATTGGATAAGAAGAAATGCATACTTCAAAATAGACTAAAATTATTAAAAAAAACTTCCATGGATCGGGTGGGCTTTTGAGGTTTCAATGAAGGAATACTTTAATATCCAATGGGGGTTTGCTTGCCGTGTTTTAGTCAAAAAGGGTGTTTGGATGCTGTTTTTCCAGTCAAAACAGGGGTTGTTTGGTTTGCTGATTTTCGAGGAAAAAAGGGTGTTTGGTTGCTGTCAAAACATGGCTGTTTGGGGCTGTTTGGCTTGCTGTTTTGAGGCTGTTTGGCTTGCTGTTTTGGGGTTGTTTGGCTTGCTGTTTTGGGGCTGTCAAAATGGGGTGATTGGTTGCTGTTTTTCTGTCAAAACGGGGGTGTTTATGTGCTGTTTTTTAGTCAAAAAATGTGTTCCGTTGTTGTTTTTGCTCGCAAAACATGGGTTGTTTGGTTTGATCTTTTTAGTCAAAAATGGGTGTTTGATTGGCATTAGAGGGACATTACATGATTTCCATTGTCGAGGCATTAGTAATTAGCAAAATCGTAATAGAACTCAATGTGCTTTCAAGTTGGTTCGAGATGTGAGCATTGGTTTAAGTCAGGATTGTGATATAAAGTGTTCGAAATATGATCTAAATTGTAGATAATAACATTGGCTTACCTCTAATATGTAGGTGCTCTTTTAGTAAATTGTGATGGATTGCGTGGGTTTTTTCTTATCACCTCAATTGCAGCTGCTACAAAACCATATCAACATTAAGTCGGCTAAAATGTAAATGAAGCAAGAAATGTGGGTTTTTTCAGTCCATCAAGAAACACTTAAATCGTTGTGCTTAATGATTTAGGTTATGATATTGTTTTTTTGTAATAATGGTTAACACACAAGTAGCTGTAGATGATTTTAAATTAGACAAAAAATAATTTATAAGGGTGAACCCTACCCTTTTATGTTGACATGCACAAAACTGACCCATTACCCAACCCGCTCATAATGTCTATGTGTGAGCTTTCATTTTGTCTAATCCGATTCGTTTTTTTCTTTTATGATAATTTCACGCTTATTTCTTCTCGGATGGATCTATGTTTAGTCTAGCTTCTTGTAGCCGCAACATCAGAATTGCATACCACAAGGATGGAATACGTTACCCAAACAGCCCCTAACTAAACATAATATTTAGAGTGGTTGGAATGAGCATGTTAAATAAAAAAAATAGGTTATCCAAACAGCCCCTAACTAAACACTGAAAGTCAATGCATACTGTCTAGATTCTTATGGTTGCCCAACCCCCTAGACGCGTACAATTAGCCACATCTAATAGCAACGTCAAGCTATGAAAATGGGATATGGTCATGGGAAAGAATAGAGCATAAGAAAAAGTAATAA
>BQNB010088771.1:0-27576 GCA_026074375.1 Tanacetum coccineum | reverse complement strand
AGAACTGCTTAATGCATGAAGTATAGATAGTGGGATTCACCGTTAGCGCATATCTGATAGAACTTGCATTCAAAAAATCAATAATTTCTTCAAACCCATCACTTTCTTCAGGTTTCTCCAAAAACGCAACCAAATTGTGAGTTTCAGCAAACTTTAGGTTCGACATTGTGTTGGGTTTTGATGATTGATATGTGAGAAATCACATATCCGTTTTATATCAAAAAGGACCCTAAGAAGATGAAAAATGGATATATTATGCTTGTATATTATGCATTTTGTCTTTTGTGATGTTTTAGGTACGGATATTGCAAAAATCACAAGAAAAGAGCCAAAAACCAGACGAAAACGAACACGAGACGGAAAGAGTACACAAGAGCCGGATGTTTGTAAGCAAAGGCCAACAAAAAGTCAACCAAAGTCAACATTGGTCAACTCACGTGAAGACAAAAACCTTAAAATTACCAAAAAGACCCTTAATGTTAAATCATTTTCACCAAAAGTCCTTAAATGAATAACACTGTTAGTCATTTTATTACTTTGTTAATCCTTAGGGACTAATGATATGTGTGAAAACACATATCCATTTTACATCAAAATAGACCCTTAAAAGACCAAAACTGTGCATAAAAGGCTTGTATATTGCTCGTTTTGTCTTCTTATTGTGTAGGTACTGATAAAGCAAAAATCCTGAGAAAACAGTTAAAACCGGGCAAACTCGAACACGGGAACGAAAGAGCACAAAAGAAGCCGGGGATTCTATAGCCAATGGTCAAACTCTAGTCAACTCTTGGTCAACAAAAGTCAAACGCTAAAAGACAAATAACCCAAAAATACCAATTCAGTCCCTCATAAATTCCAACATTACACAAATGGTCCCTAAGTCCTAAGTTAGTTAACACCCGTTAACTAATAAATCAAACCGTTAACCCTTTACCCATTCCCTAGCCCAAATTCGTTTACCATAACTAAACCTAAGGCCCAATCCCAAGTCAAAGGCCCAAATAACCGAGTCAAACATACACCCCTCTTTCAGTTAAAAAGTGAGCGGGAAAAACAGTTTTACATTGTTCATTATCTTCCCCAATTAACCCAAGGTTTAAACAAGGGGCAAATGACAATTAAGGGGCAAGAGGGACAATTCAAGTGGTGAAGTACACCTTGGCAGAAATAAACGTCAGTCATGATCCCTCATTGGTCAATCTCATCAAAGGAATGCCATGTTGGAAGAAAGGAAGCACAAGGCAATGATGGGTTTTACACTAAACATACTCACACAAGAAACGCAATCAAGCCTGACACACGGATGCCACATTGGCAATCCGTGTGTCACAAATCTAATCCAAGGGCTCACATCAATGATCCAATGATTAGGGGAATGTACGGCTATG
Source organism: Tanacetum coccineum (assembly GCA_026074375.1). Taxonomy (NCBI): domain Eukaryota; kingdom Viridiplantae; phylum Streptophyta; class Magnoliopsida; order Asterales; family Asteraceae; genus Tanacetum; species Tanacetum coccineum. Next base: position 26,188 of record BQNB010088771.1, on the reverse strand, counting down.
ATTAAGAGGAGCGTCTAACTAAAAAGGGGTCTAGAAGGATCAGGAGATGGCTATAAATAGACACACATCTCACACACAAAAAAGGGAGAGGAGGGAGTCTAGCTTTTAATTTTTAGTTAAAATATATTTTCAGCTTTTAGTTTAAGTTGAGTATTTTTCAAGCTTATTGTAATTTCTGTTTTTTTAAAACATTGTAATCATTTTCAGTTATTAATAAAAACATTTTATTTTGCTTAATCTGTTTTTTTACTACAAGCTCTTATCACTTTCAATTATATAAGCTACTATGTCAAAAGCTTGTAATAAGCTCTTATAAGCTCTTACAAGTCTATAAGCTTGTGATTGAGCTAATTGTTTATTTAATCTACTTAAACATCTAAAATCAGCTTAATATTTGGAATATTTGACTTATAAGCTAATAGAAGGGAAGCTAGTAAGGGATGTGCTTCCATGGACTTTTACTAGCTTATCCATAAGGATAAGCTAGAGCTAGTAGATAAGCTCATTTAAGCCTTTGTACCTTTGTTTTGCTAAGGCAGTTTGTAAGTTCTTCATTTAATTTCCTTGTCTTAAATTTCTTAGTTAGATCTGCTTATTTGCTTATTGCTTGCTTAATCTGCTTTCTAGTTAGCGTATTTGTGATTGTTTCAATCTAAATGTGATATTTGTTCATCTGTTTTTTAGCATTAGGTATCTTAAATCTTAGTATTTCATAAACTGTCTTAATATCACTAAAAAACCAAAAATAAGTAGCTTAGCTTTTAGATTCTTAATTCTAGCTTAATTGATTTTGGATTTATGTTTGTTAAGCTTGTTATAAGCTAATTGTTATCTGGTATTAAAGTTTTGTCCACTAGATTTTAATCTCAAGCTTAAAAGAAATTTGTCATAAGTATAAAGGGGTGTTTGGTTTAATGCAGTTTGACCTTTAATAGCAAAAGGGAATTGATAAAAGTTTTAGAACTAGTTTAGATTTGGATTAAAATGAGTAGTAAAAGAGTTTTCAAAGTTCATTTTGCAAATTTTTAAAAGTTAAAGCTAGTTTACTTTGTGCCTGCACCAGGGGACTTTTTCCTCTTTTCTTTGATTGTTAAAATTTGATCCAAGCCTTCCTAGGCTTGGATTTTGTTTGCTAGGTGTTCTAACACACTCAACAGGAGTGTATATTGCAGGTTTGTCACTTAATGGCACCTGCATTTGGTTTTAACCATTTGTCCTAAGTTCATCAGTAGGAAACTTTTGCAGTTACTACTGCTACTTTTTAATCCAAACTTAGGTTAGCTTAATTGGTTTTTAGACTTTTAAACTCAGTAGGTTTATAGATTAGATATAGGTTAAAGTAGATTAAGTTTTGTTTTTACATTTCTAGCTTAATCTCTAGGGTAAATTTGCTTTTCAATTTCATAAAAAACTTTAAAAAAAAAACCAAAAACAGCAGTAACTAGAATTTAGTTTTTAAATTTGGATTTCTAGCTTTTAGTACTTGTTTTTTATGATTTGAATCAATAGTTTATAAGTAGGTAGTTAAGTTGTTAAAAGCTCAGTTTCTGTTTTAGCTTAATGTGCATTTTAGCTTATCTTATTTTTGAGCTTTAAAAGTTCATTTCTGAGTTAGCCATTTTAATCTTCAAATTCAGATAGCCTTAAGTAATTTTAGTTAAGTTAGCTTATTAGTTTAGCTTCTAGGTATCATAAGCTAATTAGGACAGCTTTTATTTTTAAATTTGAGCTTATAATGAGTAGTGTGCAAGCTTTTGAATGAAAACTAGCTTTTTGGTCTTTAAAACCCAACTTCCTGTAACAGCAGCTTCATAAGCTGATTTTTAGCTTATTATTGACTTAGAGCTTAAGGTGCCTTCTATAAAAGTGCTTAAAAAAGTGCCCTCTACAATTTTGAGCTTTTAGTTTTCAAAAAAAAGGGTGTTTGCCAGTCTCGAACCCATGACCTCCCACACACAAACCCAACGTCTTACCAATATGCTTCAATAGCTCATCCAATCACCCTTCTTCCAATTTAATTGAAGTACACTTTTTGGACCTTAGGCTTATTTAAAAGCCGTAGCTTTTAGGTCTTATTTCGCAGCTTATTTAATAAGCTATGATCTCGGGCTTATTTTTCTTAGGATTTAAATAGTTTAAGCTAATTTCTGTCATTTTTCTAGAATTTTTAGAGTTCATATAGTATTTTTTTTATCATTTATTTTCATTTAAAACTTTAAAAAATCATAAAAAATAGAAAAATAATTAAAAAAAATAAAAATCTTTTTTAGAAAATTTTCTTTTATCCTAAAGTTTATAGGAAAATTAGTTTTGCTTTCGTAGGGTCTAATTTGCAAAATTTTGTTTTTTAAAGAACGGGATTCGTTCTCGTTTTCATTTTTTGTGTTTTAACGTTCGTTTCAACTCCGCTTTTGTTCTAGTTTTCTTTAAACGTACTTTTTAGTCAAATAGAGTCCATTTTAAAAGTAAAATTTAAGTTAGGTTTATTTTTAGAAAATATAGGTTTATGACCTTTGTTTAGGGGTCCTGTTTTGCGTTTTTAGTTAAATTTTGATTTCCCGTTATTTGTCTTTATGCTTAATTGTTAAAATTAGTTAATTTTAATTGTTAAAAGTAGTTAATCAAATCAACTATTGTTTCCCATTCAAATCATTGTCCAAGCATCAAACGTGGTTTCAATTTCACAAGTCGTTGGGGAAACGACCCGGGGAATCATACTTCCCGTTAAGATACGTATTATATTATATTATATATATTTTGAAGAATTTCCTTTTCACCTTTGTCTTCAAGGGTAAATTGGTAATTTTCCATCGTATTATATATTATATATTTTAAAGCGTGTCAAATTTTTGGCGCCGCTGCCGGGGATTTGTGATTACGATTCTATCGTTTGAAGTTTGTTGATATTAATTTGAAGACCCTTTTCTTTTTAGTATAAATAGAAGATTAAAACAAAAATACAAAAATATTTGCTCTTTCAATTTCCCTAATTTACACCCCACAGTTTAAGGGTAATTAACCCTTCTAGAAGGACGATGACGCAAGCAATGATGATTTTGGGATGCCAGGTTGGCAATCCCAAGGCCAATCATTGGCTAATCATACGTGGAGAGCAATGGACGATCGAGATTAAATTGATTGAAAGCAGTTATGGATTAAGGGTCAAGATCAAAAGCTGGGGGAGCGTCTAAGGGCCTGGAAGCTTCACTCTTGGCCTATAAAAGGAGCCTTTCACTCACAGTTTAAGCATCTAGAGTCGGAGTAGCTTAATTTAGGTCTAGCTTGTACGTTTTTAGCTTAAAGTCATTTAAATTTCATGTAATTTCTTTCCAAGTATTGTAATCAGTTAATGTTTTAATAAAATTTAGTTTTATCTTAACTCTTGATTAATTCAGTCTTTTATGTTAAGCAATTATGATTTGAAAAAGCATCATAAGCTCCTCATAAGCTCTTTTAAGCTACTCATACTACACTAAGCTTGTTTACTCTCAGTTAAGCTTAAAAAAAGCTTAACTAAGTTTGATAATTCAATAAATTCACCTCAAATTTACCACAGCTTATTTTTGGAAGGGAAGCCAGAATTAGATGGGCTTCCAGAACCTTACCAGCTTATCCTAGATAAGCTGGAGCTTGTTGAATAGCTCCTTGAGCATTTATTATAGCCTTGTTAAAGCAAAGGCTGTTGTAAGTTTCTTATTTTTCCTTTTTAAAGCTTTAAATTGCACTTTAGCTTATTTCTGCTTAATGTTAGCTTATAGATGTTTAAATTATCTTATTGTTGCTTAATATAGTTGATTAATGCTTAATTTAGTCATTTGTAGTTTAGATCTTTAGTTTGCAAGTATTTGTTATCAAACAGTTAGAAAACCAAAAAAATAATAGCATTAGCTTGTAGCTTATAGTTTTTGCCTATTTAGTTGTTAAAATCTGTTTAATATGTCTTTGATAAGCTGTCTAATATCTAGTATCCAAGTTTTAAGCCTTAATTCTCATTTTTATAAGCTGAATATGTATTTGAGAAATTTAAAGGGTTGTTTGGTTTAAGCAATACTAACTTGAGTTAGTACTGCTTAAGACCATTTGGTTCTTTTAATTAAAGTTAAATATCATATTAAGGTTTATAAGATTAAGATTTAAGGACTTAGTTAGGTTTAATTAAGTTTTTTAAAAGTTAGTGTGTAGTTGTTTGAATCTGTGAACATAAGTTCAGCTTCATATGCATTTCTTGCTCAAGATTGTTCTAGTTGTTTTTATTGATCAAGTTGTTCATGTTTAGGTGTCTAAAAGTTGTGGAAACAAAGTCTTAGGTCTGCACTAATTGGTTTTAAGTTTTGGTTTGTTTTTGGTCAATTGCATCAGCAAAGTAAACAACCAAACAGCCTTTTTCAATTCAAAGTTTAAACTAGTTGGATTTAGTTTTAGCTTTTGAAATTTAGTACACAAGTAGTTTGTAGGACATATTAGGTCTATTTGAGCTTAATTTGTAATAATTAGCGTATTAGTTAATCTGCTTTTGAGCCTACATTTAGCATTTTGTCTTTTCATTAAAAACTAAAAAAGTGTATTCTGCATAAGCAGGCCTTTTCATTTAGCATTTTCTTAGCTTATTTAATTTTCAAACTGCTTTCCAATTACTGTTTAAGGTAGCCTATAGGTCAAGTTTTCAAATAATATAAGCCACTAGTCCATAAGGTTCAATTTGTTGGCTTAAAAATAAGCTCAAAGATGCCTAGTTGTCTGTTTTAAAGACAGTTTTGAGTTAAAATGCTTATTGGTTCTTCCTAGCTTATTGTTTGATGTTTCTGCTTAATTCTTTCTTAGACTTACTTATTAGGTTTGTTTTCAAGTAGTTGTAAGCTTAATTTCCTTATTTGTGAGCTTATTTCAGCTTATAGGATGTTTCAAGTTAGCTTGTGTGCTAAAAAGTTTTTAAGTCATATATGTCTGTTTTATAAGCTCTTTTCTAGCTTATTAGTGATTTCCAAAAAAGTTGTCTTTACAAAAAGTACTTATTTTCAGTCGTTTTATAAGTTTGATCAAAACGTTTTGAAAAATAAAAAAAGCAAAAAGGGAAGCCATGGGGGTCGAACCCATGACCTCCCCTTTCATACCAAACGTCTCACAAACACACACTCTAACCATCTGCACTAGTAGGGCAATCTGTTATTGCCCTATACTACTTAGTTTTTAAACCCTTTTTGGGCTCTTTTAGAAATAAGCATTTCGAATGCTTATTTGATTTTTCCAGGCTTATCTGTTTAAGCATTTTCGTAGTTAGCATTTTTCCTCAGTACTTTACATCCTTAGAAATTTTTAGTAATTTTCCTAGATTTTTAATTCAGCTTTTACTATTTTTCGTGCATTTAATTAGTTTTAAAACTTATAAAATCATAAAAAATAGAAAAATAATCAAAAAAATAATTTTCTTTTTCTGAAAATTTTCTTTTATCATCATTTAGGTTTAGAAATTAAATTTGCGTTCGTAGGTCTTAATTTTAGTATACTTGCTTAATTGTCGTGTTTTTTTTAAATCTCATTTTTGTTTTCGTGGTTAATTGCTTAGTTGTTTACTTTTCCTTATTTGTTTTTATATGTTTTCATTTGTAGAAATAGATAATCATTTCAAAATCTTCAAAACTATTCAAATCATTGTCCAAATTAAAACGGGGTCTCAATTCATAATTCTTAGGGTATAAACGACCCGGTGAACACTTACCGGTTAAACGTTCGATATTATTGTGAGATTTTCTCAATTACCTTTGTCCTCAAGGGTAATTTTGGAATTTCTATACTTCTATATTATACGTATTATTATAATTGATTGTCAAGCGATCAATGATGAATGATAAAATTGTGTTAGGGTTCATGATTAGAGAGTATATCAAAGTGTAAAATCGATCAAATGAGTGATTGAAACCCTTAATTGAAGTATTTATGAAATCACCCTCAACAGCATTAACTTAAACTGACATTACTAAGTTCATCCTAACATCATTAACTGACCCAGCAGTAGTACGTTATTGTTATCCCATGTATTTAATCCATTACACAACTATGTTCTATACCAAGATGCTAGAAAGTAAGAAATCTTAGAACAACATTTTAAATTCCGATGAGCCAGTTTTACTTAACACACCTTTGTCGATAAGGTTGAGTGTTTCGATCAGAAGGACGATATTGATGAGATCGAATGCTTTTCTTAGCAAATGGAGTTTCTCTCTAATTTTGAGGATGTTTATATCGATTCAAAAGGAGGCCGTAATTTTTCTTGAGTATCTGCTTTGTGTGTACCCACCCATATCTCGCTCCGATGAGATTTCCGGACATGAACCACAAAAAAATGAAACCGACCATGATACTTCAATTTCTTTTTCTCCAAGGAGTGATCCTCTTCACCATGAGTTCGCCGGTGAACTTTTAACACTTCATTCGAGGAATGTTCATGAACATGAGGAATATCTTAGTCTGATGACTTTGCTTTGTGAGATTTCAACTTCCCGTCACCGGAAAATATTCATGCTAATCCCAGTTTCAATTATTCACATCGATCTGACCCCCAGTTCAAGAAGAGATTGTTTATTTTCCTCATTCCAGATAATTTATTCCACCAGGTGTGAGAATGTTGATTCCGAAGATGTAGATAATTTCTACTTTCCTTCCCGAAAATGAGTCATCTATTCTTGAACCATCATCTCCTCGTCCTCCGCCGGAACCACCGGACGTTTGCTTAAAATTTAAGCCTGATACGGCCATGAAAAAGGATAAAGATTTTAACCAAGGGGAAATTGTTTTACCCCTAAATGTTGAAGATATCAATTCCTTTACATTTGTCATTTGGACTTTTCTTCCATATTTCACTTACCTCGAGGATTCTCCTTTTATTTTCTCTCTCAGGAGTGAGGACCTCGTTTTTGACCCCGGCATCTCTACTTTTCATTTTTCTCTTAAGCCAGTTCCATTTGCTCTCCCTAAGGACGAATGAATTCAGGGATCGAGTCAAGCCTAAGTGATCGGGTACCAAAAACAAAGCGCTTCATGGGAGGCACCCCATGCTTATCTATTTTCTACTTTTCTTTAATGTGTTGTGAGGAGGCTTTTACTCTTCCTTTCTTTGTGTTTGTTGTTTGTGCTTGTGATTGTTTGCAGGATGAACCCAAATTTTATGAAGACTCTCGTATTCGGTGTTTTGTCCCGGTCCACTCGAGCTTCCTAGCCTTTGTTTGCAATTAGTTTGGGGAAATCCGATATCCTTTCATCTCATCGATTCACGTTTATCTTTGCATAATTAATAAACGGCTTAGATTTGCGAAGAGACCCTGCCTTAAACATTGAGGACAATGTTTCGTTTTAGTTTGGGGAGGGAATCTATCGATTTGATGTTACCTACTTATTGTTTTGTTCTCACGTACCCCGTTTTCCCGCAAAAATAGCAAAATTTTCAAAATTTTTAAATTTTTAAGTTTTATTTGTAGAAAAATATAAAAAAAATATATAGATAAGTGTTATTGTCACAATTTTGACTTTCTTGTTGGGTAAGAATAAGAGTAAATTTTGACCCGATCGAGCGTGTTGAGCTCTAGCTTGTTCCTTAACTTTTAGGCTAAGCGTTCGCTAATTCGCGAAGAACAAAAAATGATAGAGTTAAGTATGAGTAGGATGCTAAACAAAGATTATTTGGAAATCTTAAGAGCTCATGTATGTAACTTGTTGCTTTTTCTCCCATAAGCTCTTAACCGAATTAATATGCGTGTTGGAGACTAAACTTAAATCAACAATTTTTATGTAATATATAGCAAAAATTTTAGTCTTAGTTTAAATTTATACTTGAATTTTTCAAAAAGAAGTCTTCTTTAAATAAATAAATGTAAAAAAAATGATGATAAAATGATAAAAAAATAAATATAATAATAAAAGTTGTGGGCTGATAAAAGTTTACTACCTCTTGCCGGCTCACAACCGATGTGGTAGTCTTCTAAAGAAAGCCCATAGTTTGAATAAAGATCCGAGGACTGATAAAAGTTTGTGCATTTGGGCTCACAACGATGTAGCTGCCTTCTAAAAAGTCGAGGGTTACAATTGCTAAATTGTTCTAAATAGTTAAGTGTGATTAATAATCAGACTTCTTTTTGTTTAAACTAAATATGCTTTTGCACTTTGCTAGTCTATTTTTATAAGATATGAATATTTAGGAAAATCCTGAGAGTTTTTGAAAATCTATAGGTCTGTGAGTTCCCGTTTACTAGTCTCTGTGGGGTGTCAAAAGCCTGGTCACTTAGCCGTAAGGTTAGGATGTGCCGAGACGAAAGTCGCTACATGGGATGATCTCGCCTTTAAACTCATTATTCTAAGGTGGAACGTAAAGCATAGTATGTTGCAAAAAGTTGATCCATGGTTGAAATTCAAGATAGCACACTCACTTAAGATATAATAAATGTCGGGAGTAAAAAGTTCACAAGTTGCAAATATGAGTAGTGTTAGCATCCTTACTGATATTTAGTTGTGATTTTGTTTTAAGCTTGGTTTGAATAAGTGAAAAGTCGGGAACGATGAATTTATCCTTTTTGGGGCATTCTCGGAATCGAAATGCATCTTGTTCTATGATCCCTAACAGTTATGGAAATATAACGAAAGTCGAAATTTATATCAAATATAAAAACAATATGAAAAAAGAGGTTTAGAAATGGAAAATATGGGTGTTTTATAACTTGTGATCTCTTAACTCTCTCCACAAAAATCTTTGCTACTTTTCAAAGGTTTAGTTTGGGGAAGTTTTGAGGTATTTGGTTATAAGGCATATAATATTGCGTGAGGACACGCAATCGCTTAGTTTGAGGAATTTTGATATGTGTGAAAACACATATCCATTTTATATCAAAATAGACCCTAAAAAGACCAAAACTGTGCTTTAAATGCTTGAATATTGCTTGTTTTTGTATTTTTATTGTGTAGGTAAGGATAAAGCAAAAATTTGCCAAAAAATGGTTCAAAATCGGACTAAACACGACTCGGGAACGGCTAAAGCACGCAAAGAGCCGGGAGAATGCTATCAAAGGTCAACCAAAGTCAACTCATGGTCAAAAGAATTCAACAAAGAAGGACAAAATCCCAAAAATACCAAACCAATCCCTCATAATTAAACCAAATTAAACAAAACAATCCCTAAACCCTATCGTGTTAACTATATATTATAAAGAGTTAACGCCCCGTTAACTCACTTATAACAATTCCAAAACATCCGGCCCCAAAACCCAACCCTTATAAGCCCAAAAGTTATAACCCCATGTCAAACGAAGTCAATTACGCGCGGGAAAAGTGGTTTTTACTGTTCACACATCGTCTTCGCGTTTAACCTGCGTCAAATCAAATGGTAAATTCAAATTGGCTACGTGGCTTAAAAATTCAAGTGATAAGGTACACCTTGGCAGAGTTATACATCATCCAAGGAGCCCTTTTGGTAAAATTTCCACAAAAGGGAAATGACAAATGGTCTGAAATGAAACACACCTTTCAAGTAGGTTTTACAATTAATTCTTGCCTAAAAAGAAGCACAAAGACCTCTGACACACGGATGTCACGTTGGCAATCTGTGTGCCCCTCAATCTAATCCAACGGTTTAAGTTGAGCATCCAATGATTGAAGGAATGAAATGACAGGATTTATGGGAGCATCTACCATCCTCCAAGGCCTAGAAGTTTCAGTTGGACGCTATAAAAAGGATCACTCACTCACCACAACATATTATCTATTATTTTTAGTAATATTCTTAGTTTAATATTGCATTTTGTAGTTGTTTTAAATGTATTTTTATTTTTCAAGCTCTTGTAAATCTCTGTTTATTAGCTTGTATTCCGTTTTTAATCATTAATATAATCATATATAAGTTTTCTAAAATATGTTGTCATTATTAAGCTCTCATATTCTCAAATGTTTGTGCTACTGTTTCATAAGCTATTAATAAGCTCATTCTAGTCATCTAAGTCTCTAAGCTTAGATTTGAGCTTAATTAATCACCTAATCTACTAGAACCTTAAAATCAATAAATTACCTTTACTTATTGGATTTTGGACTTATGGAAGATGAGCTTAACATGGAAGAGCTCATATGGACTTTTACTAGCTTATCATGATAAGCTTAGAGCTTTGATAGATCTATTGGAGCATATTACCTTGTTTAGCTAAGGTTTCTGTAAGTTCTCTTTTAAATTCAAGTATCTTAATATTAATAAGTTGCATTTGCTTATTTTCTGCTTAACTCTAGCTTATTTGTGCTTATTACTGTTTAATTGAGCTTATTAATAATGTTTGATCATCTGTTTTTAGCTTTTGTAGTTTAGATCTTAGTTTTTCATAATTTGTCCTAAAAATCCATAAAAATCCAAAAATATTAGCTTAGCTTATAGCTTATTGTTTCTGGCTTATTTGCTTATAGTTTTATGCTTATTAAGGTTGTTTTAATCTAATTATATTCTGGTTTTAGTGAATTTAACTCTTAATTTCTTTTTCATAAGCAAAAATGATTTTGAGTCTAGTTAAAGGGGTGTTTGGCACAGCAGTACTAACTACAAGTTAGTACTGCTGTGCCAAACACCCCTTTAACTAGACTCAAAATCATTTTTGCTTATGAAAAAGAAATTAAGAGTTTAAATCCTAAATACCAGATTATAATTAGATTAAAACAACCTTAATAAGCATGAAACTATAAGCAAATAAGCCAGAAACAATAAGCTATAAACTAATCTAATATTTTTGGATTTTTATGGATTTTTAGGGCAAATTATGAAAAACCTAAGATCTAAACTACAAAAGCTAAAAACAGATGATCAAACATTATTAATAAGCTCAATTAAATAGTAATAAGCACAAATAAGCTAGAGTTAAGCAGAAAATAAGCAAATGAAACTTATTAATATTAAGATACTTGAATTTAAAAGAGAACTTACAGAAACCTTAGCTAAACAAAGGCAATAGTGCTCAAGAGAGCTTATCAACAGCTCTAGCTTATCAATGATAAGCTAGTAAAAGTCCATATGAGCTCTTCCATGTTAAGCTCATCTTCCATAAGTCCAAAATCCAATAAGTAAAGGTAATTTATTGATTTTAAGGTTCTAGTAGATTAGGTGATTAATTAAGCTCAAATCTAAGCTTAGAGACTTAGATGAGCTAGAATGAGCTTATTAATAGCTTATAAAACAGTAGCACAAACATTCGAGAATATGAGAGCTTAATAATGACAACAGATTTTGAAAACTTAATATGATGATTCTAGTAATGATAAAAACGGATTACAAAAAAAAAAATAAAACAATAAATGCTTATAAAGAGATTACAAGGAGCTTGAAAACAGTAAAATTTACATTTTAAAAAAACTACTTAAGAATTTTAACTAAGAGAATTTTACTAGAAAGAAAGATATATGTGACTTGTGAGTGAGGTGAGCCATTTTATAGCGTCCCAACTGAACTCCTAGGCCTGGAGGATGTAGGAGGCTCCAATAATTCCTCGTCATTTCATTCATTCAATCATTGGATGATGCTCAACTTAAACCGTTTTGGATTAGATTTGAGGGGCAAACAGTTTGCCAACGTGAATCCGTTTTGTGTCAGAGGTCTTTGTGCTTCTTTTAGGCATGATTTAGTGTAAATCCTACTTGATAGGTGTGTTTGTTGTTAGAACCGCGTGTCATTCCCTTTGGGAATTGACCAATGGGAGCCTTAGATGATGTATAACTCTGCCAAGGTGTACCTTATCACTTGAATTTTTAAGCCACGTAGCCAATTTGAATTTACCCTTTGATTTGACGCAGGTTAAACGCGAAGACGATGGGTGAACAGTAAAAACCACTTTTCTCTGCGCGTGTAATTGACTTCGTATGGCCTTGGGGTTATAACTTCTTTGCTGCTTATAAGGGTTGGTTTTGGGCCGGATGTTGGAATTGTTATAAGGGAGTAACGGGTGTTAATTCTTATAATTTATAAGAGTTAACACCGTTAGGGTTTAGGGATTGTTTTTGTAATTTGGTTAACTATGAGGGACTATTTTGGTATTTTTGGGATTTTGTCTTCTTTTGGTTGAATTCTTTTGACCATGAGTTGACTTTTGTTGACCTAGATAGCATTCTCCGGCTCTTTGCGTGCTCTTCCGTTCCCGTGTCTGTGTTTGTCCGATTTTGACCATTTTCTTATGATTTTTGCTTTATCCGTACCTACACAATCACAAAGACAAAACAAGCAATATTCAAGCATTTAAAGCATAATTTTGGTCTTTTAAGGGTCTATTTTGATATAAAAATTGATATGTGTTTTCACACATATCAAAATTCCCCAAACCTAAAGCGATTTGCGTGTCCTCACGCAATATTATATGCCTTATAACCAAATACCTCGAAACTTCCCCAAACTAAACCTTTGAAAAGTAGCAAAGATTTTTGTGGAGAGAGCTAAGAAGTCACAAGTTATAAAACACCCTTATTTCTCATTTTCTAAAACCTCTTTTTCATTTTTTTTTTTATATTTTGAGATTATTTCAACTTTCGTTATTTTCATAACTATTAGGGATCATAAAACAAGATGCATTTCGATTCTGAGAATTCCCCAAAAAGGATAAATTCATCGTTCCCATTTTCTCTTTCCAAACAATGCTTTTAAAACAAAATCACAAAACTATATATCAGTAAGGTAGCTAAACTCTCATATTTGAAAACTTGTGACTTTTTTACTCCGACATTTATTATATCTTAAGTGTGTGATGCTATCTTGAATTTAAACCATGGTTTTCAACTTTTTGCAACTTACTATGCTATTACGTTCCAACTTAGAATAATGAGTTTTTAAGGCGAGAACATCCCATGTAGCGAATTTCGCTCCTCGGCTCCATCCAACCTTTACGAATAAGTGACCAGGCTTTTGACACCCCACATAGACTAGTATCGGGACTCACAGACCTTAGATTTCAAAAACTCTCAGGTTTCCTAAATATTCATAGCTTATAAAATAGACTAGTCAAAGTGCAAAAGCATATTTGAGTTTAACAAAAAGAAGTCAATTATTAATTCACACTTAACTATTTAGACATTTATGCAATTGTAACCCTCGACTTTTTAGAAGGCTGCAACATCGGTTGTGAGCCGGCAAGATGCAACAAACGTTTATCAGTCTCGGATCTTTATTCAAACTACGGGCTTTCTTTAGAAGACTACCACATCGGTTGTGAGCCGGCAAGAGATAGTAAACTTTTATCAACCCACAACTTTTATTATTATATATTTATTTTTTTATCATTTTATCATCATTTTTTATTTATTTATTTATTTATTTAAAGAAGACTTCTTTTTGAAAAATTCAAGTATAAATTTAAACTAAGACTAAAATTTTTGCTATATATTACATAAAAATTGTTGATTTAAGTTTAGTCTCCAACGTATAATAATTCGGTAAAGAGTTTTGGAGAAAAAGCAACAAGTTACATACATGAGCTCTTAAGATTTCCAAATAATCTATGTTTAGCATCCTACTCTCATACTAAACCTATATTCATTTTTTGTTCTTCGCGGAATGTTGCGAAAGTTGCCCTTAAAGTTAAGGCTCATACCTAACACAAACAGCCTACGAGCTCACACGCTCGATCGCAAATTTTTAAAAAAATGGACCAAAAGTGTTATACCCGGTAAAGATAGTGGACCAAAATTGTAGTTTTCTCTATTTTTTATATTTATCAACAAATAAAACTTAAAAATTTTAAAATTTTTGAAAATTTTGCTATTTTTGTGGGAAAACGGGGTACGTGAGAACAAAACAATAAGTAGGTAACATCAAATCGATAGATTCCCTCCCCAAACTAAAACAAAACATTGTCCTCAATGTTTAAGGCGGGTCTCTACGCAAATCTAAGCCGTTTATTAATTATGCAAAGATAAACGTGAATCGATAAGATGAAAGGATATCGGATTTCCCTAAACTAATTACAAACAAAGGCTAGGAAGCTCGAGTGGACCGGGACAAAACACCGAACACGAGAGTCTTCAGAAAAATTGGGTCTATCCTGCAAACAATCACAAGCACAAACAACAAACACAAAGAACGGAAGAGTACAAGCCTCCTCACACACATTAGAAACTAGAAAGAAAAATAGAAAATGGATAAGCATGGGGTGCCTCCCACGAAGCGCTTTGTTTTTGGTAACCGAGTCACATAGCTTGACTCGATCCCTGAATTCATTTGTCCTTAGGGAGAGCAATAATTGGAATAAGGAATTTCCATTGAAAACACCACCGGCTCTAGATAAGAAAAATGAAACATGAAAATGCCGGGGTCAAAAACGAGATCCTCACTCCCGAAAGAGAGAATAACAGGAGAATCCTCGGGATAGGTGAAAAATGGGAGAAAAGTCCAAATGACAAATGTGAAGGAATTGACATCTTCAACATTTAGGGATAAAACAATTTCTCCTTGGTTAAAATCTTCATCATTCTTCATGGCCGTATCGGGCTTAAAATTTAAGCAAACATCCGGTGGTTCCGGCGGAGGACGAGGAGATGATGGTTCAAGGATAGATGACTCATTTTCGGGGAGGAAAGTAGAATTATCTTCATCTTCGGAATCATCATTCTCAACACCTGGTGGAATTAAATCATCTGGAACGAGGAATATATCGATCTCTTCTTGAACGGGGTCACTATCCTCAACGGGGATAAGAGATACGGGAAGAGACTCGATAATTGAACTTGGATTAGCATGAACATTTTCCTGTGACCGGGAAGTTGAAATCTCACAAAGCAAAGTCATAAGACTAAGATATTCCTCATGTTCTCTAGCAATCCTTGAAGGAAGTGTTAAAAGTTCACCGGCGAACTCATGGTGAAGAGGATCATTCCTTGGAGAAAAAGTAATCGAAGTATTATGGATGGATTCATTTTGTTTTGGTTCATGATCGGAAATCACTTCGGGAGCGAGATTATGGGTGGTATCATCACTAAGCAGATTCTCAAGAAAAATTACGTCTCCTTCTGAATCGTAATAACCTTCCTCAAAATTAGAAGAAACTTCCATGGCTAGAAAAGCATCGATCTCATCAATATCGACTTCTGGATCGGAACACTCAACCTTATCGGACAAAGGTGTGTTAAGGAAAACTGGCTCATCGGAATTTGCAACGTTGGAGTTCTCGTTCACAACATCTTCCACCATCTCGTTAAAGAGAGGATTTTCGTTACTGGAGTTGAAGTGATCATCAAATTCGAAAAGAGGGTTTGAATAAACTTGAAAATTTTCTTCATGAACACCTTTTTTAAGAAGAGTAAGTTCATCGGCGAACTCCTCAGAAGTATCACTAGTCTTCACCGAAGAAGTACTAGGAGGAAGAGCATCGGAATGATTAGTGGTACTGCCACTAAATGGCTCATCTTTCGAAAAATCAATGACAGAAATAGCGTGAGCAAATTGCTTATTCTTGCTTTTCTCAGATTTTTCAGCATAAAATACATGTTCATCACTTCCTACTCTTAATGTTAATTTTTCCTCATATAAATCAATGAGAGCTTTTTCAGTGCGAAGAAAAGGTCTCCCTAAAATAATAGGTACTCTCGGGTCTGGTTCAAAATTAACCACAACAAAATCAGCAAGAAAAGTGAAACCATCAACTCTAACTACAACATCCTCGGCTATACCCATTGGTGCGTAACGGAACGGTTAGCAAGCTCGAGTGTCATTCGGGTGGGCTTCAAAGCTCCAAACCCAAGTTGCTTGTAGATAGAATAAGGCAAAAGATTTATGCTAGCTCCGGAATCGGCTAAAACATTTGTCCTATCAAGTTCTTGTAGAGCACACGGAATAAGTAATTTTCCGAGATCTTCGAGTTTCTTGGGAACTTTATTCAAGATGATGGCAGAACATTCAGCATTTACGGTTGTGATGGCGATTTCTTCATGTTTCTATTTGTTTCTCAATAAAGTGCTTAACCATTTGTTGAATTTTGGCATTTCAATGAGAGCATCTTTTAAACTAATTTCTAAACGGAGTTGTTTAAACAACTTCATAAACCTGCTCTGCTAAGCACTGGGTGTATCTTTCTCTCTTACTTTCATCCTCTCGGGATATGGAAGTTTAGGTTGATATGAATCAGGCTCACAAGAATTAGGCTCTTGAATAGTTTTCTTAGCCTTTGGTTTCGGAATTTCAATAAAAATGGGATCATGATCCTCCGGAGGTGGGACTTGTGCGATACTTTCTGAACCTGATTTTTTCACTTTGTCCATTGACGTCTCTGGGTTTCGTTCGGGTTCCTTTAGAGGAGTAGAAACAACGGGTGTAGGAACAAGAGGAGTCAAAGGTCCTTCACAAGTTTTACCACTTCGTGTGGTGATAACATTTACATGCTTGTGAGGGTTAGTTATGGTTTGACTTGGAAGAGTTCCTGAATTTGAAGATGAAGCGGTGTTAGAACTTATGAATTTAGAAAGAATTTTTGTTAAATTTGTAATCTGATTTTGTAAACCTTGGCCTTGATTTTGCATATTCCATAATACAGCATCATTAGCCTTGACATAATTCTCAAAATCGGTCTTTGAAACACTTGCATTTGCTGAGCAGGAGCTTGATAAACTGGTGGTTGATTAGTTGGAGGTTGGTAAACTTGTCCTTGGTTGAAGTTACTTCCACGGTTTTGATTGAAATTGGTTCCTCAATTTTGGTTGAAATTATTTCCTTGATTTTGATTGAAACGGTTTTGATTGTTTTGAATCGGAGGAAAACCAGGAGGTCATATTTGGTTTGCAACCATCGGAGGTCTAGAATTGGAATTTCCTTGATTAAAATTGGCTGCAGCAGCTTGTGAAACGTACTCTTGAATGTTGTCTTGATAAACATTTCCATCGGTGGCTGGACAGTTTCTATAAGAATGAGCACCTCCATAAGTTACACAATTCTGCTCGACTGCTTTTACGGGTGCAGGAGCTTGGACTTTTTTTTGTCGATAAGCATTGTCTTCATCATATTCTTAAGTTCAGAGACTTCGGTTGTAAGAGCAGCAACATCTGGTGAAATTTCGGGGGTAGATGAATTTGAACTCACTTTAGCAATGACTGCCTTGTTTCGTAAATTACAAACCTTGGATTTACTCTCGATAATTCTCAAGCATTCACGAGGCATCTTATCCAAAAAGTTTCCACCCGCAGCAGAATTCAACGAATCTTGATCATTAGCATTCAAAGCATTGTAAAACGTATCCAATTGATGTAATTCTGAAAATCCGTGATGTGGGCATGCTCGAAGAAGGTCATTAAATCGATCCCAAGCCTCGTAAAACGATTCGTCAAATCTTTATTGAAATCTCGTGATTTCGTTACGAAGATTTGTCATTTTTGAAGGAGGAAAGAATTGATTAATTAATTTTGAAACAAGATCATCCCATGTCAAAATTGATCGAGGATATTCTTTTTCTAGCCAAATTCGGGCTGAACCTTTAAGAGAAAATGGAAAAAGCAAAAGCTTAATTGACGTGCTCGGGATATCCGGGAATCTCATTGTTGAAGTAATCTTATTGAAATAACGGATGTGAGCATGTGGATCCTCTTTATCATGTCCGAAAAACTGTTTGTTTTGAACAAGATTGATCAAACCATGCTTTAACTCAAAGTTAGCATTGATTTCGGGAATTACAATTGCATCCTCGTACCCCTCGGTGGGTGCTTGGAGCAATTGTGCCATAGTCCGGTTATCAGCCATCGGAACTAAGGGAGGATTAACAACAGGTTCTTCTAAATGAAATGGTTGAACAACAACCGGTTGGGCTTGTTGTTGACGGTTACGGTTGCGGGTTTGAGAACGAGTGCGCATGCACAAAGTAGAAAAAGAAAATTTAAACTAATTTTTTTTATTATTTATTTTATATATTTTTTTTAAACAAACTAAATTAACGGATAACGAGATAGACAACTTAAACCAAATAATCAAATTTACTTCACGGTAGCTCTTAAAAATTTTACTTTTTAAGGTGAGCCGTATTTCGTAAATGACACAAATGGTAAGTTTTTAAATCTTTGATTCGAGTTTGGGAACTTACTAAGGATATACCTCAATTGTTGTATTATTGTTGGTGGTTCTTTTTACCATACTTTGTTCATTTTATTTTATATTTTTTTTATTTATTTTTTTATTTGGGACAATTTTTTAAATTTTTGTTTTTATTTATATGTAATTGATACTAAAGAAAGAAAAATTTTATTATATATTTTTTTTTACTTTTTATTTATATAATTTTTTTTATATTTTTTATTTTATAAAAACAATCTTAAAAAAAGGAAATGGGTCTTCAAATCACAATCAAACAACTTTAAACGACGAGAAGCTTAATCACAAATCCACTGGGGCAGCGGCGCCAAATTGATTCGTCAGAATCTTATATAGTATTAAAAATATATTAATATGACGGAAATACAGTTTACCTTGAGGACAAAGGTAAAAAGGAAATTCTTCAAAATATATATAATATAATACGTATATTAACCGGGAAGTATGATTCCCCGGGTCGTTATTTCCCCAACGATTTATGAAATTGAATCCACGTTTGATGCTCGGACAATGATTTGAATTGGAAACAATGGATGATTTGATTAACTACTTTTAACAATTAAAATTAACAAATTCTAACAATTAAGCATGAAGACAAATAACGGGAAATCAAAATTTAACTAAAACGCAATACGAGACCACTAAATGAAAGGATTAATAAAAAACCCTAAAAATGGTTTAAAAATAACCTATACTTAAATTTTTTCTTTTAAATGGACTCTATTGACTAAAAAGTAAGTTTAAAGAAACTAGTACAAAAACTCGGAGATTAAAATGAGCGTGAAAACGAAAAATGAAACGGGGACTAATCCAGTTTTTTAAATATTGTATTTTTGCTAATCTAGACCCTATGAAAGCAAAACTAATTTTCCTATGAACTTATGATAAAAGAAAATTTTCTAAAAAAGATTTATATTTTTTTTGATTATTTTTCTATTTTTTATGATTTTTTAAAGTTTTTAATGAAAACAAATGTTTAAAAATACTAAACGAACTATAAAAATAACAGAAAATAGCTTGTACTACTTAAAACCTAGGAAAAATAAGCTTATAAACACAGCTTATCAAATAAGCCCTGAAATAAGCTGAAACATCTTATAAAGCTTATAAAGGAAAAAGGTATATAAAAGTTAGATTGTGTGAGAGTCTAACGGAAAAGACCACAATGGAACAGCTGGTAGTGTCTCGGTAGTGCAGTTTTGTGTGGGTGTGTGTGTTTAAAAAGGGTTGAAAGTGTTGAGGTCGGGGGTTTCTAAGCTTGCTCACCCCGATTTCCACTTCCCTTTTGTTATATTTTTAAAAACTTAAAGAATACAAAAGTGTTTAGCACTTGAAAAATAAAGCATTTTTAATAAAAGAACTTTTTGTGAAATGCACCTATCACTTGGATGGTTAAAACAGTTATAATACGACAGCAAAGTACTTAGCTACTTTTATTTTTTGTTTTTCTTAAACTTAATAGCTGAGTAAACCTGTAATAAGCTATATATGTTAGACTAAAAAAGCTAGAATAAGCTAAACCTAAGCTAATGAGCTAAATAGAACTAAAAATAAGCAACTAAATAAGCTAGAAAACTAAATAAGCACTTATGCAAGTCTAAAAACCAAACAGGCCCTAATAGCTACTTTGAGCTTAAAAATAAGCTATTTTTTACTTTTTTTTATTTTTAAAAACTCAAAAGAACAAAGTTGTAGATTAAGCTATTTTGAACAACTTTAACAAAACAACTATAAGCTAAAAGTCAATATTAAGCTCTCCAATAGCTTGTGAAGAGGCCGTTTACAGAAACATGGCTTTTGAGAGCCAAAAAGCTAGTTTTCACTTAAATCATTGCACACAACTCAAATTAAGCTCATTTTTAAAAATAAAAGCTATTCTAGAAAGCTTATGATATGCAGAACCTAAATATGACAAACTGATTGAACCAATAACATTTGGTGATAACTAATTCTAATGATCAAATTAGCAAACTCAAAAACAAACTCTTAAAACTTAGAAACTAATTAAGTTATTACCTTAAATAAGCTGAGACAGAAAGTGAGCTTGTGAAAACTTAACAAACCATATGTAAGCTATTAGTCTAATCCATAAAAACTAACTCTATAAGCTAAAATTTGAAAATTAGAAACTAAGAATATCTTACTACTATTTTTGGCTTTTTAGAAATTTTTGTGAAATTTTAAAGCTAATATACCCTATCAAATAAGCTACAAGTTTTAAAATAAGCTTTAATCCTAGATTACTAATGTATAAACTAAAATCCTACTTAATTTTAACCATTAAATCCTACTTAAGCTAACTAAATTTTGATCAAAAAGAAAATGCAGTAAGAACTGCAGTTACCCCTTATCTGATGCAATTGGTAAAACCAATTTGCAGGTGATCAAGTGGGTCAACCTGCAATACACACTCTAATTGAGTGTGTATGAACACTTAACAGGCAAAAACAAAACTCAAGAGAGTTTGGTTCAAAAATTCCTAGAAGCTAAAAGAAAGAGAACTCCCCTGGTGCAGGATCAAACAAAATAAGCCTTAACTTTTTAAAATCCAAAATCTAATCTTTGAAATCTATTCCTAAGCTATTTTTATGCTAAATCAAAACTGACTCAAGTTGTATGAACAAATCTAGTTGACTATGAGAGGTCAAACTTGACAGATCCAAACACCCCTTAAAGCTAGCTTAATCAAAAATTAAGTCCACAAATTCCTAATCTAATGATTCAACAATCAATTGCAGGCTAAAAACAACTTCATTATCATCTAACATTAACCAATTAACAACAATTTCAGATCTAAGCTAAGATTAAACTAGTATGCTACTTAATTTTTATGATTTTCAAGTCTTAATGACTAAATTTAATAAACTATGAATAACTATAATCTAACTTATAAAAGCTAAAACAGACAGTTTATATCTAATTTTAAGCTAGATTAAGCTATAAGAACAACAAATAAGCACATCAATAAGCACAAATTTAGCTGATCTAAAACATAAGCTAGATAGTAAAAACAATAAAGAAAAGGAAAACTTACAAGAAACCTTAGCTTAACAAAGGTTGAATAAGCTCGTGGAGCTTCTCTACAAGCTCTGGCTTATCAATGATAAGCCAGTATAAGTCCTTGGAAGCTCTTCCATTTTAAGCTTCCCTTCCTTAAGTCCATAATTCAAACAGCAAGGGTATTTAAGCTTATTTTAAGGTTTAAGTAGATTAAAGGAACAATTGAGCTCAATCACAAGCTTAGAGACTTGTGAGAGCTTGTGATGAGCTTATCAAACAATACACAAACACTTGAGCTTTTTAAGAGCTTATGACAAAATTTATTAAAGAGAACTTGATTTTATTAAACTAGAAAATGGATTACATAATATTTAAACTGATTATATTAATTTGAAAAGGGAAAATAAGCTACAAATTGATAAAGCTAAAGTTACAATTTTATCTAAAAAATCTAAAAGCTAAAAAACTCTCCTTATCAATGATAATGTGAGGCTATTTATAGCCTTATGCTGAAGCTTCTAGTCCTCTTGGTTGTTACACGCTACTTTCAATCTCATCCGTACATTCCTTCAATGATTGGAGAATCATTCTTGGCCGTTAGATCACTTGATAGCTCACATGGATTGCTAGTGTGGCAATCCGTGGCTTAGTCTTTTTGTGCTTCTTCTGAGTGTAGCTCAAGTGCAAATTATCCTTCTCCGTGTACTTTCTTTACTATCCATGTGTGTCCCTCTTGTGGGTAATGGCCAATCAGATTGCTTGGTGACGTTTTACTCTGCCATGTCAGTCCTATGTAATTGAATTGTCATTTTTGTCCTTTAATTAGAGTTTCCCTTTTGATTTGACCCCTTGGTAAAACGGTGAAGATGATGAATAGTGGTTTAACCACTATTCACGCCATTTTTACTTAAGGGTGCGTTTGTATTTGTTTTGACTGAGGGAAGGTGAGGGTTGACTTGGGCTATGGGTTTTAGTTTTGGGCCAAGGTAAAAGATAATGGGTGTAAGGGATTTTTTTGGGCTTGGGTTATTTTTGGGTAAATTAGAAGGTTAAGCCCATTTGATTTAGGGACCATTCTGTACTATTGGTAAACTGTAGGGGCTGTTTTAGAACTTTTAGGATTTTTTGTCTTTTTGTAACCTTGACTTTGGTTGACCAAGTTGACTGAAGTTTGACTAGGGTTTGACTTTAAAGCTTCCTCCTGGCTTTTTTTGCGTGCTCTTTCGTTCCCGTGTCCGTGTTTGTCCGTTTTGACCGTTTTCTTGTAATTTTTGCTTTATCCATACCTACACAATCAAAAAGACAAAACAAGCAATATTCAAGCATTTAAAGCACAATTTTGTCTTTTTAGGGTCTATTTTGATATAAAATGGATATGTGTTTTCACACATATCAGCAGTGTATAATCCCAGGGCCAAAATAAACTCTCTCCAGCTCATACGCCTCCTAGCTCCTCCCAACTAAAACTGTAGGGCCCCAAGCGTATCTAAATCAAGTATGGCCTGACCAAACCTAAATGTACTAAAAAAACTCTAAAATAAGCTCGTGTACCAACGATCCCTTGATATTTAAAAGTCGTCTCCAAGCTCGACTTGTAAACAAACTACCTCCCTGAGCATCCCTGTGCTCCATGAGCATCCTACCACTCAATCCCTCAGCCATCAAATCCGGCAATCCCCCAAAATCAAATACCTGCACCCTGTGCACCTCCCTCCTATATATCCTAGTCAATCTCGTCTCAAAATCCTCAATATCAGCCTCAGTGTACTGTAACCCCTCGTACTTAAGAAATGGGTGTCTCTGCTCACGCAGTGGAAGAGCCATATCTGTAAAATTAATGAGGATAGCACAAAGATTATAGAAATTTAAACCTTTTGTTCTAAGGGTGGATATGGCGTATTCATAAATAAAAACGCCGTATAAGGATCAATATGGTCAATACGCCATATAGGTGTTTAGTCAATACGGCCTATGGGTTTAAAAATTCAGGATCCTTTTTAAGTCAATACGCCGTATTCATTTTACTGAATACGCCGTATTGGGGTTTTAAAATTGGGTAAAAATTTGTTAATACGCCGTATCCATCTAAGTGGATACGCCGTATTGCTCTGCAATACAAAAACGAAAAAGGGGTACCCCAGTTTACCCATTTTAACCCAATTAAAATTTATAAAACTTCCAACATCTAATTTAAGAGGGGGGGGTAAAGAAAAAGGATCTAAACCTTGTGGCATAAATACTAAAACCAAATCCTATCCAAACCCTAACCCTAAATCAAAATTCAATCGTAAATCAAAAAGGTAAAGGAGCAAGCTTATTACCGTATGATCTTGACAAAGAAAAGAGTGTGATTACGAATCAAGAACAAGGAATCTTCCAAGAAATTATAGTGGTAAAACCGTTTGTATGTGTGGAGTGAAAAAGTAATAGTAAATCTCAATCCGGCGTATCAAAGGGGTTTTTATACCCAAACTCGATACGCCGTATCGTGGTTTGATTAATATGTCGTATTGATGGATTTTGTTGACTTAGTCAACATTATTAAAAACAGTGGATACGCCGTATAGGTTTTATCTTAATACGCTGTATCCATTCTTGGAGATCAATTTTCCTAAAATAAAGCAAAGAAAACATACCTTGGCCTCCGCAACATTAGCGTACAATCACCATCCTTATAATACCGCTTAGGGTCGAATGAAATGCCGAACGACACATATAAATTCATAATAAAGCATAATAGCATCCCGTTGAAAAGATAAATCCAAGTTACGATATTCACATTTAGTTCCAAGACAAAGCTTTCCTTATCGAAAATTTTATCTATTTTATCGCGACTTGTTTCCATAAGCATATTTGACCTATGTGTATTTAAATCACCCTCTGAAGATTGTATTATATCGATTTCATTATTATCATTATCCTTGTCCGATTTTAAATCATTAGGATGAATAACGTTGAAAGGAAATAGATCATTAAAGTACAAAACGTTTTGTCCCACTACATCATATTCGGACAATGATGTTTCATCATTTAAATCAAATTCATTGTTATGTCGAGGGCTTAAAGTCTGTTCAGTTAAGTAATCAGATTTAGACGTTTGAGAATCATTGTAAACAATGACTGGAAACTCATTCTCAAAATCTTTAAAGAAGTCTAAATCATCAACATAATTGATCATAGGCTTGGGTGGCGGAAAAGAAGGTATACCGGCTTTTTCATTATCGTTTTCTGAATCCGTTTTCAAATTGTTGACAGAGATCATTTTATAAGAAAACGAGTTTTTGTCACAAATTATTGCGTAATCCTCATCGTCGGATTCATCAAATGATATTCTAAAGTCGATCTCATCGTTGACAGGAGTACTTACTTGATATTTGCACGGAAGTGCATCCTGAGGTGCAAAGGCATCGTCAATGACTATAGCTGGGAATTCAACTTCTACAGATCAAAGGTCATGAAGATCGTCATCAACCCTGATCTTCCCATATGTAGCAGTTTCCTAGTTAAACACCCGACCACGCCTACGAGCTTTTTCTTCTTTAAGCTTGATATATTCTTCCATAGTCATGTTGGGATCATCCATCCTAAAATAAACTTACTAGAAAGGCAGTTAAACAACCAATACATCGTATTTATTTTTAAGCTAGAAAAGTCCTTTGTGGCTGTTTCATTGACAGTTTTGGTCAAATAAGCCCAATTGCTTATTTTAGCTTATCTGCTTATTTGTATTTGCTTATTTAGATTTAGAATTGCTTATTAGGTTAGGATATGGCCTTTTTAGCTTATTTGGTTTGAAATAGAACTTATTTGAGCTTATTAGTATATTAGCTTAAAATTTTAAGTTTTTAAGTTTTTTTTAGAAATCTGTCTTTCTAGCTTTATTTAATTGTTTATTTTTGTTCATTTATGCTTATTAAGTGTAGTTAGATATCTGTTTAGCTTATTTGTCATTCTCATTAGCTTATTAGTGCTTAAAATAGCTTAACAGTTAGAATTTTCAAGCATTTAAGTTAGTTAAGCATTCTGTCTTTTTAACTTGCTTAATTTGAGCTTATTTTTGAGATATAAAATGTTTGTCTTCATTAAAGTTATGTGTTTATAGCTTCTTTATAAGCTATAAAAAGGGTTTAAAAAAAGCAAAAGGGGAATTGGGGAAGTTGAGGGTGAGCAGGACACGAACCCTCAACCTCAACCCATTTCAACCCTTTACACAAACACACCATACCGCTGCGCCCTTGGGTCTTTTTCGTTAAAGACTCAAGTGGTTGATTATTTAAGCCCTTCTTGGCCCATTTAGATTTAAATAAGCCGTAGCTTATTTAAGAGCTTTTTGGGTTTATTTGATAAGTTGGTGTCACCAGCTATTTTTCCTAGGTTTATCTCACCATTTAGGACTTTTCCTGATTTTTTTAGAATTTTTCAATCTTATTTGTTATTTTTAATTATTTTTCGAAAGTTAAAATTTTAAAAAGTCTTTTAAAAATAGTAAATTAGTTAAGAAAGTTACAAAAAAATAGTTTTTGGTTTTAGAATAAATACTTTTAGGTTTACAAGCATTAAAATCATTTTTACCACTTTTAGATTTTAGTTTTGATTTTTAGCTTTTTAAATTAATTTTAGAAAATAGATTTTTTTTTATAAAAAGTAGTTAAAAATAGTTTTCTTAATTTTTATCATATTTTAGACCTTTCTAAAGTAGAAAATCATTTTCTGGAATTTTTAAGGATTAATTGGCTATTTTATAGGATTTTTAATAGATTAAATTAGTTTTTAATTCATAAAAAATTATTAAAAAGCAAAAAAATATATACAACCTGAGCTTAAACGATTTTTAGATTCAACATTACATCATCCTAAGACCTAGACACATTAATTCTGTCACAATTAAAGCATCCGCATAAAGCATCCTTATTTGCTGATTATAATCTAGCTTAAGGATTAAAGCACTGGTGATCTTGTTAAACCCAAGCTCATAGAGACTTTACCCACTTACCGCTTAATGGTTATTTATACACTAGTAGTCCACTTGTCCAACTATCCAATGTAATCAGAACATTATTTGTTGAATAATCTAGGTTCACCTTCTAGTCAACACGATCAATAAACCATTGGCAATATCCAAATAAC
>BQNB010088770.1:0-24575 GCA_026074375.1 Tanacetum coccineum | reverse complement strand
CAGTCTTGATATAGATGATTCTGATCTTCATTTAACACTTGTTCTGCGTTCGTCTAGTAGCACACGTGTTGAACCATCTCCCTCAACACCAAATTCAGTTAGGATAATACCCGGTCCTGCGGGTATTGTTCAGCAAGCCAAGCTGCTTAAAGAAAGAGATATCCTTCTTGGTTGGGACAGGGCAGTAATGTATACTCAAGAATATATGCAGAAAGTTGTTGAGGATGATGATTTTAAGAGGTCGTGGATTAGCGCCACTGAGTATGTGAATGCTAATGGTGGCACTGTAAGTGGGTGTTTAGGAGACATCGAAAATAATCCGAAGAAAGGGAAACTTGACCAAGTTGTTGCAATAGTCAAATCTTGTTCTCCCAATATGCTTGGCGATCTCACGGTGACTATGAAAGATCTGTCAGGTACAATACCTGGAACAGTACATTACAAAGTCATTGGAGAGGGTAGTTATGGAAAGGATATTATTGTAGGAGCTGCTATGATACTTGCTAATGTTTCAGTATTTTCTCCTAAACCATCAATGCATTACCTTAACATTACAAGGAAAAATGTGGTTAAGGTTTTTCGTAAGGATACGGTTCCTGGAAGTGGCAGTGGTTAAGGTTTTTAAATTTCGTATTGTAATTTTAAATTTCGTATTGTAATTTTAAATTCAGTATTGTAACGGCTACTTTCCCCTTATAAAGTATTGTTAGATATCCTTCTGTATTTATATTTTCAAATTTGAAATCGAACGACTACTTTTTCTCACACAACTTCTTATCCCTTATAAATACCCTTCATCATCATTCATGTTGGGATTCTGGAGCTTCTACAAGTTAATACTGCTGGCTCAAGATTAATACTGCTAGTGAAGACTTAATGCTGTTAATGAAGATTGAAGAAATAAGTCTAAGTCTTTAGTACTGCTAGCTTTGTAGTTAGTACTGCCAGTACAATGTTAGTACTGCCAGTAATAGTTAGTACTGTTAGTTAGTATTAGTACTGCTAGATATATTTATCGGTTTCATGAATTTGTTATGATGTTATATTTTCAATGAATCCTAGGAAACGACGAAGTTACTATGTTTCCCTGAAGAGCCAATAACATGGATTCATTGCCACCTACACATTGTACAACTTTAACACCATCATCATAGGTTTCTTTTAGGTTAGGGGAACATTGCACCAGCCCCTCTCCAAACAAGTTAACAAAATGTATTTACATCAATCGAGTAATATTTTTTTACACGAGAAATTATAAAACTTATAAACAAGAAATTCTGGGGATCTACGGGTTCACTAGCTAGGTACGTGCCCGTTCTACGAAACACGATTAGATTAGAGATAAATAAGTTGATATTCAGCACGATGACCTTGGATTTTACTTTATGCATAATGGCTACTTTTAGTTCTCACATCGTTAGCTTTTTTTCTTCAATTCTTAGGTAGTAAAAAACAGCTATATATGAAGATATATATGTTGAGAAATTATCTTATGAAGAAATGTGTTTAGTTTGTCACTTTATATTTACTTTCTCAAATCAAAATTTGATAACATATATATAGTTGGTACACTATATTTAGGTACAAAAAAATCAATTTCGGTTAGTGTCCAATGGGGACGATATTAATGAACTCCATGTACTTCATTAATGACTAGTGAGCTTAAAGTAATCTATTATTAGGTTCTGGATCAGTTTGCAGCATTGAAGAGCTCACATGCATGGAACTACCCAATCCTTAATAAACAAGACAAATTAAACACTATTTAAAGTAAAAAATAAATGAAGCTTCATTAATTTTATGTTATACTTGGTTATACGTAATTTATAAACGATATAAATTACGAGAAATACTATGAACACATATAACTTCACTTCTAGGTCGTTTTTTTGGATTAAATCTCGATGTAATGTTAAATTTTCATGGGTGGATTGGCTAAAAGCCCCACACTTAATTCCTTTGTAAGTCGTTGTTTTTCCCTCTAGCTTCTTGCTAGAGGTGTCTTAATAAAAATTTGCCGTTCAAAAAAAAAACACATATAACTTTTACAAAAGATTTTCACACAATTATGTGTAAGTAAATAATTTGTTATAAAAAAAAGTCTTGATGAAGAAAGAAATAATACAAATTGTCCGAGTGATAACGCTATGTGAAATTATTTTTGTAAAAACTGTTAGTTTATGGATGATAAATTAATAGATGTGTGTTAGGATCGAACTCAAGATCACGGGATTGCACTCACTACGAGTTAACAATTAATAAATAATATATTTGTTAATTTTACACGTAAACGTTTAACGGTCGTTAAGTATTTAACGGAAAAGACTAACGACCATAAGGGCAAGGACAAGTACATAATTACATAATTGATGTTACATAATTAATGTTACATAATTAATGAATTGATGTTACACAATTGATGTTACATAATTAATGAATTGATGTTACATAATTGATGTTGCATAATTAATGAATTGATGTTACTTATTCACCAAGTATTAGGGTTAGGGTGCCTATATAAACACCCATATGGAGAGGTGAAAGACACACAATAATAATCCCTAAACTCTATCACTCCTTTGTCCTACATTCGACCCCATAACCTTGGGTTAATCGGATCGAATCGTTCGTTTAAACGCTACGTGTTATCAAGCTAGTGATTGGTTAACTCGATACATAGCG
The DNA here is from genome assembly GCA_026074375.1 of Tanacetum coccineum. Taxonomy (NCBI): domain Eukaryota; kingdom Viridiplantae; phylum Streptophyta; class Magnoliopsida; order Asterales; family Asteraceae; genus Tanacetum; species Tanacetum coccineum. The sequence goes on along the minus strand of BQNB010088770.1, from coordinate 21,893 downwards.
TGTGTACAAGATCGTGATACAATCTTCCTTTAGATTGTTCTTGGATTGTTTTCGTATAAACCCTAATTAGGGTTCTTGGAGATAATCCCTAAGCAATTTGATTCTTGTTCGGGCTAGAATCAAAAGGTATGTACCCAAATTCTTTAATTATTCAAACAGTGTTATTTGATCTTTAATTTTGCTTCCCTCATCTATGTTTTGATGTTATGGTTTAATATAATTGTTATGAAAGTATAAAACCATCAGTGGCATCACGAGCCATTTTAACATGTTGATAATTACCGAAACCTAAAATCAATAACTAATATTGTATTGATGTTAAAATACATGATTTAGGGTTTTATAAAAAAAAATTTCAAAATTTTTTATATATGAAACCCTAAAGTACATGTTTTGATTAAAGAGGTTTAATATACATGATTAAATTGTTATGACATGTATGTGGGTTACGATCCTTACGGGATAATTGTTATGTGTATTGTGTGGATCCATGACAAACATGCATGTTTATCATGGATCATGAGAATATATGAAGTAATTTGTTACGTGTATATTTTTGACCACTTAATTTTAGTACGATAAATCTAAAATTCGGGAAGACTTATATATTGTTTCTTGATTGGATATATGATAAGTAAAACCTAGAATTTAAAATTAGGGTTCATCGTATAAAATGATTACATGTGGCTACATGATTTACTTTAATGCATATAAATTGTTATTATGTGTTTATTGTATTTAGTCAATAATTTAATTACTTGTTTTTGTTTTATATTAGATGTGCGAATTAATTTAAACAAAAAGGTATCTTTCAAAGAAAAAATAATATGGACTAAATCAATAGTATAAGAATTGTAATTGAAGATTAAATAGTTGATTGGTAATTTTCGTACTAAATGGTTAGAAAAAGGCTCATCCAATTTGACAAACTGTGTGGGAAGTTTAATGCGTCGCTGGTCGATTGATTACCCGACCTAAGAAGGAAGTCAAGCTCAAGCTGACCGAATTCTCGGCTTGCTTGTGCGTCAAATTGGAGTTACCTATGACTGTTTAAAGGTACAAAATTACTTTAAGGTTGATTTGCCTCAATTCCACATCCGAAACACTAAGTTGAAAGACTTATGCAAAAGTACGGTGTGGACGATAATTGTGGGCACTTCTTTAATTGGTTCATCCAATGCCTCAACCACACTTTGTTTATTTAATCTTCACCTTAAAAGTTAATAAAAAGTTTTTTATTAAACATATGCTATGGAGTTGTATGCATGCTTCTTCATACATAATTTTGATTCACATATCAAAAAATTAATACCCTTAAACTTAAGTCTAATGCCATCTAATTAAAGGACACTTGAAATTGCGATTAAGTCAAGTGAGACCTTGGACTATATCGTAACGGAAAGAAAACTATCATGATTGAGTGAGACCTCACATGGATGAGTTTGCGTTCTTTAGATTAGAAAGACTTAATTGAGTTACTTAGTGAGATCTAGAAACTCAAGGCATTAAGATGGGATGAAACATGTTTACAATGCAACTAGTTTTAGCAATGTAAATCCCATAAATATCTAGAAATTGAAAAATGTTTGTCAATTACTTGTTCGACAAGTTACCACGTTGAATACATTCATCACTAGCAGATCAACTGATGTGATGAGTTTATGTCAATGTGGGTTCTAGTTTTCAAGGAAATACTATGGTTATATGAATATTACCTGGGTATATTTTATTTTCTTGAAAAAGGTATTATCGAAAATACTAATAATTTTGAACTTTTTCTGTAGAAATGGCTCATTCCGAAAATAACACTTTAAGTTCTGCGTTCAAGACTTTCTTCGAACGAGAAACACTGACTGGCCCAAATTTCAATGACTGGTATCGCTCGCTAAGAATTGTCTTGAGAGTAGCGGATACTTTTGACTATTTGTATAAGCCTTGTCCTGGACAACCCGCTGATACTGCAACTGAGGCTGAAAAAGCAGCATTCAAAGCAGAATATAAAAAGCACTCTGATGTGGCTTGTATTATGCTTGGAAAAATGTCACCTGCTCTTCAAAGGCAGTTTGAAAATTATCCACCCCAAAACATGCTGGCTGAACTTCGAAAAATGTTTGAGAAACCTCCCGCTGTAGAAATCTACGATCTGGTGGATGCTCTACATAGTTGCAGACAGGCCCCTGGTAAACCCGTTAGTGAACATGTATTGGAAATGAAAGGACTCATGGACCAATTACATACACTTGGGAAACCATACGACAATGATATGGCTGTTAACTTAATCAACAGGTCCCTTAACAAGGATTTTGGTGATTTTGTTTGAAACTTCAATATGCATTGCGTGGGGAAAATAGTTACTGAGCTACACGCACTACTTATTGACTTCGAAAAGGGTTTGAAAGACAAAGCACCTACTCCTCAAGTATTTACAATACAAAATGGTAGAGATAACAAGCCAAAACCGTAAGCAAACAAGAAGGTTAAAGGCAAGGGTAAGGCTGATAAGAATAAGTAAGTTGTGCCTTATCAACCAAAGCCTAAGACTAATCCTTTGAAGAGAAAGGAAAATCCTAATAAGGATCAAGCTTATTACCACTGCCACGTTGCTGGGCATTGGAAGAGAAACTGCCCTCTTTATCTCGAAGAGTTGCATGCAAATAAGAAGAAATCTAAGCCTAGTGCTGCAGTTTCAGGTAACTTATTTGCAATTGAGTTATTCAATCTAACTTACAAATTAAATTCCTGGGTATATGATACGGGATGCTGTATTCATGTTTGTAATACGCTGCAGGGATTTAAAGTAGAAAGGAAACTATCTTATGGGATTCAATATTTGCAAGTGGGTAATGGAACACAAGCAGCTGTTGAAGCCGTAGGAATGTTTGATTTATTTTTACCTTCGGGTTTAGTACTGAAATTAAACAATTGTTATTATGCACCTTTTATTGTTAGAGGTGTTGTTTCCCTTTCATGTTTGTTGGATCTTAGTTTTCATCATACTATTGCTAGTAATAGAATTTCTGTTTCTTTAAATGGTATATTCTATTTTAGTGCTATAACAGTGAATGGTGTGTTTGAAATTGACGTGAATAACAATGCCCCCAATAATAATAATAATTCTATTTTTAGCATAAATAAGAAGAGAAATTTGGACTTGAATTCTTCTTATCTTTGGTATTGTAGACTTGCCCATATTGGCAAGACTCGCATGCAAAAGCTTCGTCGTGAAGGTCTTTTGGAAAATATCGATGAGGAATCATTTAATAAATGCGAATCTTGTATATCTGGGAAGATGACAAAGAAACTTTTTAATAAAAACATTGGAAGGGCTACAGATCTACTTGGTTTAATACATACGGATGTGTGCGGACCACTTAGACATGTGTCAAGGAAAGGTGCTAGCTACTTCTTAACCTTTACGGATGATTTCAGTCATTATAGATATGTTTATTTACTTAAACATAAACATGAGGTATTTGAAACATTTAAGGTTTTCAAAGCAAAAGTAGAATTGCAACTAGGAAAGAAGATTAAAGCGCTTCGATCCGATAGAGGTGGTGAATATTTAAGCCAAGAGTTTAAAGATTATCTAAGTGAGAACGGAATAGTTTAGAATCTTACTTCTCCATATACTCCACAACAAAATGGTGTATCTGAAAGGAGAAATCGTACATTATTGGATATGGTGCGATCTATGTTTAATCTTACTACTTTACCATTATCCTTTTGAGATTATGCCTTAGAATCTGCTGTTAGTATTCTAAATATGGTTCCCACAAAGAAGGTTGATAAGATACCATATGAAATATGGCATGGCAAAGCGCTAAATTTATCTTACTTAAAGGTCTGGGGTTGCGAGGCGTATGTGAAACGTGACTCAGCTAATAAACTCCAACATAGATCTGTTAAGAATATCTTTGTATGATACCCTAAGGAAACTATGGTTTACTACTTTTATTTTCCACTTGAAAACAAAGTAATTGTTGCTAGGTATGGAGATTTTTTTGAAAGAGATCTCATATCTCAAGAATTCAGTGGGAGAGATTATGACTTGGAAGATGATCATATGGATACATTACCTTCTGAAAACACTAGCGAAATTCCAATAGAACCTGAAAGTCTGGGCCCTCCATCGGAATAAATTCTTGTCCGTAGGTCTGAAAGGACTACACATGTACCCAACTGTCTGTGTTAAAACATGGAGGTTGAAGATGATGAAGCAGGGGATCTTGGAGAACCTGCTAATTATAAAACCGCCATGCTTGACCCAGATAAGGTAATATGGCAAGGTGCAATGGATGAGGAAATGAAATCCATGAAAGTTAATAAAGTATGGATTGTAGTAGACCGCCCTCCTAATACCAAGGTAATTATAAATAAGTGGCTATACAAGAAGAAGACTGACATAGATGGTAAAGTACACACCTATAAAGCTCGTCTGGTGGCTAAAGGCTGCATTCAAACCTTTGGGATTGACTAACAAGAGACATTTTCTCCTATAGCAGACATTAGAGCTATTAGGATTCTCATAGCTATAACAGCGTACTATGATTATGAATTTGGCAAATGGATGTTAAAACTGCCTTCTTGAATGGTCGCTTAGATGAGAACATCTATATGGAGCAACTTGAAGGGTATGTTGATCAAAAATATCCAAACGGTGTATGCAAACTTCAAAGGGCAATTTATGGCTTGAAGCAAGTATCACGTCAATGGAATAAACGATTTGATGAAGAAATCAAAAGGTTTGGATTTATTCAAAATTGTGATGAGCTATGTGTATATCGCAAAGCTAGTGGGAGTGATGTAGTATTCTTAATCCTATATGTCGATGACATTTTAATCATGGGAAACAACATTCCAAGGCTTAAAGAAGTTAAGGACTATCTTGGAAAATGTTTTTCTGTGAAGGATTTAGGAGAAGCTGCATATATTCTGGGAATTAAGATATATAGAGGTAGATCTCTGCGGTTGATTGGACTTAATCAAAGCTCTTACATCGATAAGATATTGAAGAAATTCAATATGCAAAACTATAAGAAAGGTTTTATACCGATGGAAGTCAAACATGATTTGAGTAATGAAATGTACGCTTCATCAGATGAGGAAAAAGCTTACATGAAAAAGGTACCTTATGCTTCGGCTATGGGATCTATCATGTATGCTGTCAGGTGCACAAGGCCAGATGTGGCGTTTGCTCAAACCTTGGTCAGTCGATATCAACAGAATCCAAGGAAGCTCCACTGGGTTGCTGTTAAACATATTCTAAAGTATCTGAGGAATATGAAAGATATGTTTTTAGTGTACGAAGGAAATCCAGATCCTGGAAATGCGATAAAGATGATACGAAGTCTCAAACGGGTTATGTATTTGTCATCAATGGAGGAGTAATAGATTGGAAGAGCAAAAAGCAGACAACCATTACAATGCATGTAACGCAATCTGAGTATATGGCTGCGTCAAAAGCTGCAATGGAAGTCGTTTGGATTAGGAAGTTTATTGGAGATCTTGGAGTGATGCCTTCAATAAATAAACCTATTAATATGTATTGTGACAATTCTGCTACAATCATATTCGCCAATGAACCTAGAGTCATGAAAGGCGTCAGGTTTTCTGCGTAGATATCACTATGTTCGAGAACATGTCGAGAATGGTGAAATCAAATTGATAAAAGTTCACATAGCTAAAAATCTAGCTGATGCTTTTACTAAAGCTTTACCTAGAGGAAAGGTTAATGAACATGCCAATGAAATTGAACTTCGATTAGCTACTAGTTTCATGCATATCTGTGATTAGTGTTTGGATAAAGGATATGTAAACATTATTATTTGATAAAATAAAATGATGGTTATGTTTATTTTGTTATTAAATTTTGTATCCTATTTTACATGTTTTAATCCATGAATATTAAATTATTCTAAATGTCCGTTGTCGATTAATAATATAGGAATATTATTAAATCAAGACAAATTTAAATGTTGGTTAGATATACTTGAGCCAAAAGTTCAATATAGACCCAATATTTGTCATAGACCCAATGAATCAATCCTAGCTATTCATTTTTTCATCAAAAATAAAAAAACCTACTCTTTACCTCTTTTCTGAAAATTAAATATCTCACACACTGTTAATCGTTACGCAAAACAAAACATATCATCGCGACGAGAATTAAATTATCTTTCTATAAACGTAACTGGTAGCTATACGGATTGTTTTCAGAAGTGTTGCAAAATTCATGAGTTTTGCTTGTTAGTCAATAAAAGATTTTGTTTCTTCAAATACGGTTTTGAAGTTTAATACAGCTGGGCCCCTCGTGGGATTGGTAAGATGTATGTGTGGCCACACCCAAGTTTTTTGGAAATACGTTCAGAAGATTTGGTATATCTTGCTCAATCAGATAAATAACAAGAACAAGAATCGGTAATTAAAGGCAAATGATATGATTCATATCTTATTAACATTTGATTAGAAAAAAAAGGATAATAATAAATTGAATTTATCATTAAAGTTTTTCCAGTGAGACCTTTTTGTGTTCATTATAGAGGCATCGGCGTGGAAATTGACGCTAACCGATGTGATCATCTTTTAAATATTGTCCAAGTGGGAGATGTTAGTTTTGGATGATAAATTATTAATGTATGTAGGATCGAACTCAAGTTCAAGGGATTGCACTCACTACGAGTTAAACAATTAATAAATAATTTATTGTTACTTTTACACGTTAAACGTTTTTTAACGGTCGTTAAGTATTTATCGGAAAACGACTAGGACCATAAGGGCAGGACATCAGTACATATTTACATAATTGAGTTACATAATGTTACATAATTAATGTTAATAATTAATGATTGATGTTACCTCCAATTGATGTTACATAATTAGATGAATTGATGCTTTACATAATTGATGTTGCAATAATTAATGATTTTGATGTTACTTGTTCTCCAAGTTTAGGGGTTAGGGTGCCTATATAAACACCCATATGGAGAGGTGATAATATACAAATAACTCCATATAACTTATCACTCCTTTGTCCTACATCGACCCCATAACCTTTGGGTTGATCGGATCGATTCGTTTTCGTTTAAATACGCTCCGTGTTATAAAGTTAGTGATTGGTTTTAACTCGATTTACATAAACGTGTTGTACAAAGATCGTGATAAAATCTTCCTTTAGATTGTTCTTGGATTGTTTTCGTAAAACCCTAATTAGGGACTCTTGCTGATAATCCTTAAGTAATTTGATTCTTGTTCGGGTAGAATCAAAAGGTATGTATCCCCTAATTCGGCTAATTAATTCAAAACATGTTATTTGATCCTTTATTTGCTTCCGCTATTCTATTCTTTGATGTTATGGTTTAATATAATTGTTATGAAAGTATAAAACCATCAATAACAACTAGTATAAATTAAATTGTTGAAAGGCGGATGCACGTTTCTTACAATAATTTATGTATCCTCGGTTTCTCATTTTATCACAAAAATTATTTGTTGATGCTCCTATGTTATTGAAGTTTCAAGGCTTCCATGTTGCGATAGATCTTGTCGTTCGAGAGTAATCGATGTGATTAATTCTAAGGAGATACTTTGAGAGGAAAATATTCAAGAAAAAGATCGACTGAATTAAGGAGTGTGGATTACGGATTAAAAATATATAAAAACGAGTATTCTTTGTTGTGTTGTCTCAGATTAAGCATCTGAAATGTAGTCTATGAAAATCATCTCGAAAAGCTTCATGGATGACATATGCACCGATGAGTTTTAGTGATGGATGCTTAATTGTTTTCAATTGATGGTCTACGATCAATTATAAACAAAGTCTAGTATACATATAAAAAATGGTTTGAAAATGATGGAGTTTGAAAATTTTTAGAATTCATAAATAAAATAACAATGGAAGAACTTGATATGTTTAGAAATTCTATAATGGGTTTGATAGCTTGTCACTACTCTGTATTATAATAAAAAAAGAAATTTCATCTTCATCATTTCACAAAAGAAAAATGAGCTGTTAGGAACTATACGAAAGATACCAAAACCCAAAACCAAATGACACATGAGATGAGGAATGGATGAATATATTCCATTGCTAGTTGTCCAATTTAATCGCAATTCATAATAAAACTTGTTAACATGCTAATGAATATATTGCAGTGCTAGTTAGCCAATTTAGTAACAACTGATAATAAAACTTTTATGTCTAAATGGAAAGAAGATTTTTTAGCCGTAATTAACTGTTGATTAACAAAAAAATATCACTTTAGGATTTTGTGCTCTTGTGTGGTTGTGGTTTTCAATTTATGTTATGTTTCATTTTAGCTAATTTTAGATACTAGTCGAATACCCGCGTAAAGCGATGATGTACAGCGACAAATAATTATACTTGCAAAATCATATTCTAGTTCGACCGTTGATGCAAAGCGTGTGTTTTTAATATAGTGTGTGTAATTGAAAAGTTTCCAAGTTTATTATTGATCAAGCTTGAAGTGTATTAGACAAAGTACATTAATTCAAGTTTCAAAATTCAAGATCTCTATAAAAGACAAACTCTTTATGTGTAGTATACATTTTTGCAAAAAGAAACCCTTGATCATCAGTAATCATCAATACATGGCTTGTGTTTGTTAATTAATTCATGTTTGGCAAGTGACATCTAATTAGGATTCCAATTATCATGCACAACTTGTAACAAACTTATGCATGTAAATAGTGTTTGATGAAATGCGTCACTGAAATTGTTCTAAAAATTGGAAGCCACGTCTATGGGATCCCTTGACGAAACATGTCACTCTGTCACTTTATTTATCGTCTTCTCTTGAGTTGGTGATTTGGCATGATCATCGTGTTTAAACCTCTCATAAATTTTATGTTATTTTCGGAATTAAGTTTTGTGTGTTCCGGTTGGTGTTTTCAGTCCGTTCAAGTGATTAATAATGAAATTTGTACACTATGTGAGTGACTACGAAAATGGTTAAAATGCATAAGTATGTAGAGTATAGATTTAATGTTTACGCATAGTACAAGTGACCACCACTTGGACCATGAGATGCAATTGGAACAATATTCTCCACGACGCTTATCATTGACAATTTTTTGTACATTCAATAAATAAGACGAGTAGGCACTAGCATCCCTTAATGACCTCTCTAACATAAATGAGAAGGTGCACATCATATTGATGTTTGTTGTTTTGTTAGTTATTATTCCCTTCGTACCGAAACAGTTGTTCCACAAAGAAAAAGAATAAATTATGATTATGTTGCATTTATTGCAAGTTTTGATGATAAAAAAGTCATTTTTACTCTGCCTTTTGTATATAAAAAATTAAAATGATTCAACTAATGCAAGTTTATATTTAGAGGGGAAAATAAAGTAAAATAGTCTATATTTACTCAATATTTAAAAGGCCCGCGGATCATTTTTTTGTGAGACGGAGTGTATTCAAACTTTGAATTATTTAACAAAAGGGACGTTCCTATATCATATGCACTATAAACAAATTGGGTGAACTTAATAGTACGTCAAAAAGTTAATAGTTTTTACAAATAAAGAATATTACTGTAACAATATGTGGGAAGACATAATAAAGAATATATGTAAACAAATGTGGATAAGCAATGTAACAAAATAACAGAATTTTATGTATGATATTATAAAAGTCACGCGGCTTACGCGTCAATAAAATAAACATATATAGCTGCTTCTGTTTAGCTTGAATTGGATTTGGTCATTTCAACCAACAAAAGTTTGAATTATTACGGTATACTATATTTGGGTTAAAAACTACGTCGTTTTTACCATTTGTCTTGCTACTCAGTTGTAGTACAGGTGTAACCGGCCCATTGGGCTCTCACTTTGGGCCGGCCCATTTGACTTTTTTTTTAAGTAGGCAACTTAAAAAAAAATATTGCTCAGCACAAAATAAAATTTTTTTATACAAAATTACTAATTTATTCAGATAAAAAATTATTTCACGCCATGAGGCCTCAAACATAGCTCATATAAAAAACAAATATTAAATAAGACCGAAAAATAAAACCCGCTAAAAAAAATTGCTCAGCACCAAAATAGGAAAAAAAATAGATTTATTCAGATAAAAAAAATACCCAGACATTCCGCCCCGCCCAACAATAAGCCATATAAAAAAAAACTACTTAACATGGACCGAAAAATTAACCCTGCAAAAAATTAAATATAAAAAATTGCTCAGCACAAAATAGGAAAAAAAAATATAGATTTATTCAGATCAAAAAAATACCCACGACATGACGCCCAACACATAAACCCATATAAAAAAACTATTAAACATGAGACCGGAAAAATAAAGCCACAAAAAAAATAATTAACGCCCCGCATCAACGCGTGGACAATCATGCTTAAAAAAAACACCCACATCTATGACAAAAGAAACACCGCCCCGCAGAAACGTGCGGGCAACTATGCTTGTTTGGAACTATTAATAGTTATAGTGTGGTAGGTATGAGATATAGAGAAACTCAAATACAAAGTAATTTGAATTACAGCTTGATTACATATAAACGTCAATAAAATAATGCATACATGTTCTAAAAGGAAAACAGAATATGTGTTTGATTTTAGTATCAATGGTCTATTGAGTATCATATTGGATGTATGTGTTTGTTTTAGTGTCTGATTAGATGTAATTAGAAATATAGTTTCGTATTGTGTATTTTGTATCTGCTCATCTATGTTGTAATGGGGTTTGTCGCCGATTTATCATAGATTGGTTCTGCTTATAATTTTGGTGTCAATATAATTCACTTTTTACCCAAAAAAGTGTGAACATTTTTACATACAACTATATTTCTTTTGAAACTATACGCTTATAAATGTAACAGATTTGGACACATTTTAAAATGCGAATAAACTATAGTTTTGTACTCTTTTTGAAAGTGTGGACAATAAGTGTGTATAATCAACATTTTTGTTGTTGTGTCAAGCCTATAATGTTTTAGGACATAAAGAGTTTAAAGCCACAAGAGCTCCATGTTGCGATTGATCATCTTGCCGTTGAGTTGAAATTATATATGAGGCTGATTCTATAGAGACTTTCGAGAGGACAAATTACAAGAAAAACATCGATCAAATTAGGGATTGTGAATTGCCGATTAAGATAATAGAAGAAATATAGAAATGACGGTCTATGATATAAACAAGGTATATTATACTTATAAAAAGGGAAGGAAAATGACAGAGCTAGAATATTTCAAAATTTTTTATAGCTAAAATAACATGTCTATGGAAGAACTTCATGAAAGACAATATTATTTCAGTCTATGGGTTTGTTAGCTGTCTTTATCTTTATAAAATAAAAAAAAGGAAATTTCATCGTCATCACTTCATGAAAGACAATAGAGCTGTTAGGAACTTTGCAAACGATACAAGACCATTAGCATCTAATGACACAATGAATATATTCCCTTGATAATTGGTCAATTTTATAATACTTATCAACAACTAATTATTAAACTTGTTCACACTAATTATTCATTATCTATAACATTCTAGAAATTGACAAAAAAATGTTTTGGGCTGACCCGTACGAAGCCTGTTCCAGCCCTAACCCATTCACAACCTGCACATTTTTTCACCTCTATAGAGTGCCATGTTTTTACGTCAATATTCTAAACCGAGGAGTGAACATGCTTCTGGTCAGTTTTTTTCTATCTAAAGATGAAGTTGCTCGATATGTTACAGCAAAGAAAAAAGTTATGTTACAGCTCCTTTTTGTATGAGATTGCATTTGATCTCGTTAGAGTTATAAGGGACTCCATTAGTTTAAAAATTCAAGTGTACTTCAATACTTCTACACATAGGGTTCATACCACTATCGTTCATATAACTAGTTTGTCTTTACCATGGAGCGCTAGTGAAGATCTATTTATACAAATCACCTTATAACAACTAGTATAGCTTAAATTGTTGAAAGGTGGATGCACGTTTCTTATAACTAATTATGTATCCTCAGTTATTCATTTCATCAATTATATATACGATGCCATATGTTATTAATGAGACAAGTGCTCCATGTTGCGATAGATCTTGTCGTCGAGAGAATTATATGTGACTGATTCTAAAGAGAGACTTTGAGAGGAAAAAAATACATAAAGAAAATCTACTGAATTAAGGAGAGTGGATTATCAGATGAAATAGAGAATTTGGGTCTGTTGTTTTAGATTAAGCATCTGCAAATATAGTCTATGAATTATGTTTTTTGGAAAAGTTTCATGGATGACATTTGCACTAACGAGTTTTGATACATTTTATATAAGGTGATTGGATGCTTAATTATTTTTAATTTATGGTCTACGATCAATTATAAACATAGTCTATATTATACTTATAAAAAAGATGTGAAAATGATGGAGTTTGAAATTTTCAGAATTCATAGCTAAAATAACATGGGAAAGAACTTGAGATTCTTGCAATTCTATATCATTTTTATAGGTTTGATAGCTCGTCACTATCTGTATATAATAAAAAAAGAAATTTCATCTTCATCACTTCATAAATGAAAAATGAGCAGTTAGCAACTATACCAAAGATACAAAAATTCAAAAGCAAATGACACATACGATGACTAGTGCATTATACATTGCTAGTTGGCCAATTTAATAACAACTGATAATAAAACTTGTTCACATGCTCTTGTAATTAACTGCATATTAACATAACTATATGTTAAATTTGATGTCGATTTTTTTAATTGCAACACGGATTATATTTTCATTTGTTTAAACCTTAAACACATTATATGTTAAATTTGATGTCGATTTTTTTGTTTTAGCTTGTTCAACTGGCCAGTAATGAAACATGTAAGTTATGTTAATTTGTGATCTAACATTCACCTCCAATATGGTCATTCAGTGGCACACAATAATAATGGCAATTAGAACCATATTCTCCTATTGTATAAGGATCACCTAAACAATAAACTTGTAAGTTATGATATTTGTTGTTTTGTTATTTAATATTTTCCAACTTTAAATTATTCAATATGCTAATTATTTATCCCTTCATCAATCACTAAAGAACTATTAAGAACTTTACAAACGACATAAAAAAAAAGATTTGAATAAGTACAAAGCTTCTCAATATGCTAATTATTTATCCCTTCATCAATCACTAAAGAACTATTAAGAACTTTACAAACGACATAAAAAAATATTTGCTTCTAATTATTGATACATGCGATGACTATTTAATATGAATATTGTATCGCTAGTTGGCCAATATTCTAGTATTAATTAAGTTATTAACAATTGATTTAAGAGACTTGCTCACATGTTATTGTATTTTCTTTCTTACAATCATAAGCAACCGTTTGAAAAGAAGATTTTTTAGCCAATGTACTATTTTGTACTCAATTAATTGAACGCCTAGTAATTCATGGAAATGAAAGATTTACGGCCAAATCTCACTTTAATATCTTGTGCTTAATCTTATGTGATTCAGTTACTGTTTATGTTTCATTTCAAGTTTTTAACTATGTTTAGTGTTTTGCCAAAAAGAAATCCTTAATGATTTGGTACTATTCTTGTAAAAACACTGTATTATACATTTTTGTATTAGTTACATGCAATTATTATAAAAATTGTACAATGACACTAAACAACTTTAACCTTATAAGTGGTCTTTTTAAATCATCATGAGATGTTTTGGGTTCAAATCACGCTTCAACCTCCTAGGGCAACCATCTCAAGCGAAACAATCTTTATTGTGGAGTAATACTAGTGGTTTGGTTCTATAGGTTTGCAGGGTTAGTGAAGCCTTGGGTTTGCTTTCGGCTTGGGTTTTTCTAGTTAATAAAAAGAAGATTGCTTAACAATTAGCCATTTTAGACTTAGTGTAGTTAAGCTTAATCTGTCACCTTTTTAGCTTATTTTGTGCTTATTTTTGACTTATAAAAAAAGTGGCTTTATTAAAGTTGCTTATTTTTAAGTCCTTTAAAAAGTTGTAAAAAATGGAAAACAAAAACGTTTGGGATTAGGGGAAGCCCCAGGTGAGCAAGGCTCAAACCCGGGACCACTACCCTACTCACCAAACGTTTTACACAACACACTCCCTCTACCACTCGCTATTAACGGATAACTACAACATTTATTGTATTTATTTGTTTTCCTTAATCATAGGCATTTAGTTAAATCAATCTCCTTAATCATAGGAGTGATATTTGTAAACATTGTTGTATTATCCCTATATATACAGATTCTCACCGCATTGGTTTTATGAGGTCATTTGAATAATATTCTTACATGGTATCAGCCAGCTAAACCCTCCCCCTCTTTACCATATTTCTCCCACAAATATTTTCTGGGATCTCACCATGGCAGCATCTTCTTCTTTTCATGATAGCCTATTTTCCATGAATACCCTGTTACATATGATAACAATTAAGCTTTCTTCAACCAATTATCTTCTATGGCGAAATCATATGATACCTATCTTCACCTATCAGAAATTGATAGGGCACATCAATGGTACCTCTATCTCACCGTCACCCAAAGTTACTATTGAAGGTAAAGCTAATCCTAATCCTGATCTACTTACATGGACTGAAGACGATCAAAGAGCCGTCATTCTTCTTCAATCGTCTCTAACCGAAGAAGCGGCGGCTGAGGTTCTTGGTCTCACTACTGCTCACCAAATATGGCTATCTCTTGAAGCTGCGTATAGCAATGCGTCTGTTGAACGGATTCACTTATTGCGCGATTCTCTCCGACAACTTAAAAAAGGTACATCTTCAGTTTCTGATTATTGTCGTCGATTCAAAGCACTTTGTAACCAGTTGTCTGCAATCGGTCACCCCGTTGTTGAAATTGATAAATTACACTGGTTTCTTTGTGGTTTGGGACCCTCCTACGAAACTTTTTCTACTGCTATTCGGGCCACAAAACCCGCTCCTATGTTTCGTGATTTGGTTACACAAGCAGAAAGTCATGAATTGTTCCTACAGTCACTACATGGTACTCCTACACCACCGGCTGTTTTTCATGTTGAAACGACCAACACCGATTCTGCACAAGGTGGCGGTCGTTCTAATCGTGGCAATCATTCCCGTGGCAGGGGACGTGGTCACAATCGCAGACCACCTCATTGTCAGTTATGTCTAACAAATGGCCATTATGCCACTACGTGTCCAAGTCTTTATACTTATGCTACTCAAGCCTCGCCTTCTTCGGATGAATCTTTAGCAAAAGCTTTCCATGCGCAATGCCATGTTAACACCAATACTCCCAATTGGCATGTTGACTCGGGAGCTACGGATCACATGACTCCTGCTTGTGACTCTCTCCACCATTCATCTCCTTATCCAGGTAATGCTAAAGTCATGTTTGGAAATGGTAAGACGCTTCCAATTACTCATACGGGCTCAACAACTGTTTCACATGATATTCCTTTAAGAAATGTTCTTGTTATTCCTAAACTTAACAAGAAATTGCTTTCTGTGAGTAAGCTAACAACTGACCATCCCGTTGATGTTTTATTTTCTCAACCATTTTTTTATATTCATGATCGGAAAACAAAACGGGTTCTCGCTAGAGGTCGCTGTGAACATGGACTTTATGTGCTCAAAGATGAACCTACTGCTTTCATTGCTACGGCTAAAGTTATAAAACCAGCCTCTTATGAGTTATGGCATGCTCGCTTAGGCCACGTTTCATTTGATGTAATTTCTACTTTGAATAAGTTGGGTGTTTTATCTATTACGTCATTGTTACCAAAACCTATTCTTTGCACACCATGCCAACTTGCTAAAGGACAACGATTACCTTTTACTATTAATGCTAAACGTTCTTCTCATCCTTTAGACTTGATTCATTGTGATCTATGGGGACCGGCTCCTATTTGTTCGAAAGATGGATATCGATATTATGTTGCTTTTATTGACGATTATTCCAGGTTTACGTGGCTTTATCCTCTCAAAACAAAAACAGGGTTTTATTCGGTTCTCCCCGTGTTTATAAATCTGGTTCAAACCCAATGCTCACGAAAAATCAAAACCTTTCAAAGTGATGGTGGCACCGAATTTGTAAACCAAATTGTTCGCAAAATCTTTGAAGACAATGGCACGTTTCATCGGTTTTCATGTCCGTACACACCACAACAAAATGGTCGAGCAGAAAGAAAGCATCGACATATTGTAGAAACCGGTCTTGCTATGCTATTTAATGCTCATGTTCCGGCTAGCTATTGGGTGGATGCATTTACTACGGCAACATTTATTATAAATAGATTGCCCACACCTTTATTGAAGAACAAGTCTCCCTTTGAGCTGCTATTTAATCAGCATCCTCAATATGATAATTTTCGCACCTATGGTTGCCAAGTCTTTCCTTATTTGCGTGACTATTCCCAACACAAACTTGAACCAAGAAGCATTCCGTGTATTTTCATTGGGTATAGCCTGCAACACAAAGGGTATCGATGTCTCGATCCAACTACTTCCCGTGTTTTTGTTACTCGTCATGCTCGCTTCAATGAAACGGTTTTTCCATTCATTGGTTCATCATGTAATCCTAACATTAGCACCTTGGAGCTCACTACCTTTCTTCCAGATGTTCCCCAATCACCAAGCTCTCCTGCCTTGAAGCAAAATGCAACGCCCAAAACCCAACCAACCTCGGGCCCAACACCATGTTCATTATGCAGGTCATCTGATCCAAATCAGGCTGCTCAGGTCCACACACCTAACCCCATTACATCCCAACATTCTCTTGGTGTCCAAGATACAATTTCAGTCCATCATTCAGATCAGGTACACATCCCAGCCAATGATTCAGATCTGGTTCACGTTTCTGATCCAGAAAATCATCCATTAGCCACTCACATTGCTCCTGATCAGCCGACTACAGGATCTTCTACTTCTTCTCACCCGATGACAACACGTTCAAAGGCAGGTATTTTCAAGCACAAACATCATGCTGATCTTGCTTCACTTACTACTCATCCTCTCCATGTTGCTTTATTATCCACTACCGAACCTCGTGGATTCAAAACAGCCGCAAAGGATCCTAAATGGATGGAAGCCATGAATGAGGAGTTTCAAGCCTTACAACAAAATCAAACATGGGTCTTAGTCCCACGTCCTGGTTCCGCAAATATTATTGGTTCCAAATGGGTTTACCGTATCAAATATAATTCGGATGGAACAATTGAACGATACAAAGCCCGTTTAGTCGCCCAAGGTTGCAGTCAAATTCCGGGACTCGACTACTATCACACGTTCAGTCCCGTTGTTAAAGCATCCACCGTTCGCATTGTGATATCTCTTGCCGTATTGCATAAATGGAAGTTGCACCAACTTGATGTCAAAAATGCGTTTTTAAACGGTCACTTAAATGAGACAGTTTTTATGGAACAACCTCCTGGCTTCCTTAATCATCAATATCCAAATCATGTTTGCAAATTATCCAAGGCACTTTATGGATTAAAACAAGCACCTCGGGCTTGGTTTCAACGGTTGAGCACTTTTCTTCTTTCTTATGGCTTTACATGCAGTCGGGCAGACACGTCTCTCTTCGTGTTCACTAGTGATACTTGCATCATGTACTTACTCGTCTATGTTGATGATCTTATTCTTACAGGAAATGATGAATCTGTCATTGCCACATTTACTTCCCGTCTTAATCATGAATTTGCCATCAAAGACCTTGGCGCTCTTAACTATTTTTTGGGACTCGAAGTCGCTTACACGGACAATGGTTTGTTTCTCACCCAATCCAAGTATGCTCGTGACATACTCAAACGAGCCGATCTTTATGATTCCAAGCCAGTTAGCACACCTCTTGCTACTCATGTCTCATTTACTGCTGATGGTATACCTTATTCAGATTCAACTCTTTACCGCTCATTAGTTGGGGCTCTTCAATATTTAACGATCACAAGACCTGATTTATCCTACGCTGTTAATCAAGTTTCACAATTCCTACATGCCCCAACTATTGCGCATTTTCAGTCCGTCAAAAGAATTCTTCGGTATGTCAAAGGCACCATCTCATTTGGTCTCACTTTCAGTAGGCCTCACACAAACACGATCATCGGGTATTCTGATGCCGATTGGGCTCGTTGCCTGGACACGCGTCGCTCTACCTATGGCTATTCGATCTATCTAGGCGGTAATCTTGTGTCTTGGAGTGCCAAAAAGCAACCAACTGTCTCCCGCTCTAGTTGTGAATCTGAATATCGGGCTATGGCCAATACCGCTGCCGAGATTGTATGGATCACTCATCTTCTACAGGAATTACATGCATTACCTCCTGATCGGCCCACTCTCCTGTGTGACAATAAGAGTGCCTTGTTCATGACTCAGAATCCGGTATCTCATAAGCGTGCAAAACACATTGATCTCGACTATCATTTTATTCGTGAACTTGTACACTCTGGCAAACTGTATACGAAGTTTGTTCCAACCAATCTTCAGGTGGCAGATATTTTCACCAAAAGTCTTCCGCGATCTCAGTTTGAAACCTTTCGTACCATGCTACGTCTTGGACCGCCACCATTTCGATTGAAGGGGGATATTAACGGATAACTACAACATTTATTGTATTTATTTGTTTTCCTTAATCATAGGCATTTAGTTAAATCAATCTCCTTAATCATAGGAGTGATATTTGTAAACATTGTTGTATTATCCCTATATATACAGATTCTCACCTCATTGGTTTCATGAGGTCATTTGAATAATATTCTTACAGGTATTAATTAATATTAGGATCGGTATCGGTATTTGGTAAGCACAGTTATGTTTGTTTGGGTTATAATAGATTATTCATATTGATGTTGGTATTCTATTTTCGTCGGCTTGTAATGGATTATTGTTGACTAGTTTGGTTGTGCATCGGTGTTGATGATGGTGATGTTATAGTCTTAATTAACCTGACTATGTCTTGAGTAGTTATGTGTAGCATCTCGGCATCAACAACATATTTTGGTTCCACCCGGTTTTGCTTAATTCTGCCTGGTTCTGTATTTGATTACCTTTGGCTTTGCATCTGTCTAATTTCACTTTTTGTCTGTCAGCCTCAATCTACTCTTTGTCTACCTCCGTTCGGATCTGTCTGTATGCATATGTTCGCCTGAATCTACTCTCCGTCTACCTCTGTTCAGATTTGCCTTCCTGAATTTGTCTGTATGCATTTGTCCGCCTGAATCTACTATTCGTCCACCTCTGTTCGGATCTGTCTGTTTGAATCTGCTTGCCTAAATCTGCCCTCGTTCATCTCTGTATTTATGTTGCTCTGATATGATTTTGCAATTGGCTTGGTTTTGCATCGACCTGGCCCGTTTGTTTCAGACGTGATTTTGCCTTGTTACAGTTTGGATTGCATAGGATTGAGACTTTGTCTAACATCGAGTCTGCACTATGGGACACTCCACTTTGCGTTTGATTTTTAGATTAGTTTCTTTTTGTTTGACAATCTCTCAATGTTCACCGCTGCGGCATTGTGAGTTTGAGGGAGGATGTTAGCCAATAAGGCTTATAGGCCCGACTTGTTGTTTAGGCCCGTCTAGCACTTAGGGTTAGGTTTCGTTCATTTCTTAATCTAATGTAATGTAGTCTATTTAATTTATTGAATCTGATTAACACAATTATCATTTTTCCTCTAATTTCTACAAACATATGTACGTATTTTCCGTTCTTGTCATGTGATATGTGCTTTTATTAATCTTGTTTGTAATTATGTATTGTCTACTGCTACTTTCATCCCATAATAAGTGTGTACTTTTAAATCAGAGTCATTCTTAAATTTTTTGAAGTCTAGACAAAATTACATAATAAGGTCTTTCAATAAGAAATGTTATATATAAAGTGTCACCGTTATAAGATATAATGTAATTGGTTATCTACACGTTCAACATATTACAGTACTCATTTAATATATTTTTTCTCATCTAAATACTTTGATCTTCGTGAGAAATATGTGTACACATATATAAGGGGACAAATTCTGAGGCCCCTAAAGTTTTTGGGGTCATGAGCGGTCCCTTACTTTGCACACCTTAAAAGACGGCCCTGTTAAAAATGCATAATAATTTATATGTATCACTAATTTCTCTTAGAGCAATGGATACCGTGGCCCATGATGCACGCCAGTCCGAGGTGGCAAGCAAACTGGCGCCCCGCTGGTGTCGAGCCATCATACCCCCTCCCCATGCGCTGGTGATTAAGTGAGTTTACTGGCTTGCGTGAGTTTGTGTTTGTGTTGTATTTTTTTTATTTATAAATGGGTTATTTGGTGTGTATTGTGTGTTTTAGTGTGTGAGTAGTGTGTGTTTCAATGTGTGCATACGAAGAAGAGGGGTTTAATTTTTTTATTTATTTTAAATTAAACTATAAATTCGACTGTTTTTTTTTAACAAATAAATTCGACTGTTGGAAACATGGAAATAGTGGGCTGTTGACGCATTAGATTTTGGTAACTTTAATTTTTTTAATTGTAATTTTTTTAATGTTATTTGTATTTTAGTTTAATGAACGAGAAATTAGTTGGTTTGAAAAAAATATAAAAGAAAAAAAGGGTAAATGTCATTTATTATCAAACTACTTTCTCATTTGTACTGTAATGACCAACTTAATTTTTTTCGTACTCATTACAACCATGTACATTCAAATTTTGTTTGATATCACCAATATGACCATAAAATGACCTATTTAACATATTTACAATCATAATTTTTTTAATCTTAATTTTTTAAAAGTACTTTAACAAGCACTTTAACAAAAAATAATTTTTTAAAAAAGTAATTTTTTTAAATCATAATTTTTTGAAAAGTACGAATTAAAAAATATATATTTTTTAAAAATTTCGTACTTTAAAAAAATTATTTTTTTAAAAATTTTGTACTTTGACAAGTAATTATTCTTTTTTAAAATTTCGTACTTTATAAAATCTTAATTTTTTAAATAAATTTAATTTTTTTTGTACTTTTTAAATTTAACAATTTTTTTTAAAGTTAAGAAAAAATAAAAAAGTTAAAACTTTTTTACTTTTTACTTCGAATTTTTTTACATTTTTATTTTTTTCTTAACTTTTAAAAAAATCTACTTTTTTCGTAGAAAAAAATTAACTTTATCTTTGAAAAAAATTTAAAATTTTCAAAAAGTTTAAGATTTTAAAAAGTGCGAATTTTTTATAAAATTTTTGTAAATTTTTTTTTAATTTTTTACTTAAAATAACGTAAGAAAATATTTTGTAATTTTTTTTTTAATTTTGGTAAAAAAAATTAAAAATTTGTTAAAGTACTTTTAAAAAAATTAAGATTTAAAAAATTATGATTGTAAATATGTTAAAGAAGACAATGGTAATATAGTCATTTTATGATCATATTGGTGATATCGAACAAAATTTGAATGTAAGTGGGTGTAATGAGTACGAAAAAAAATAAGTTAGTCATTACGGTACAAATGAGAAAGTAAGTTGTTAATAAATGGCCTTTACCTAAGAAAAAAATTATGGGTGGGGCTCTTTTGGCTCAAGTCACGAGGGAGAATGGTATTTTGATGTGTGAGTGAGTTGTTGATGTGGCGCTGAGGTGTCAAACTGGCTCAAGCCAGTTTAAGTCACGGTACCGGTGCTCTTACGTTAAGTTTTTCTTTAGAATAACATAAGTGCATATTAGGCGTTCTTGCTGATATTTTCTTAATTAATAGTATTATTTATTAGTTCATAGTAAAATAAAACACGTACGAGATTTCTAATGGTTTACAAAATAAATCTTGGATATTAATTCATACGGCGTGAAAGAAGTTAATGAACCCATGTTAGTCTCTTGGTTTCTAATTCATAACAAAGTTTTTAACCCGCGCTTCGCACTAGAGCGCGGGGACAATTGCCTTGTGATTGAGAAAAAGCAAAGGTAGTCACAGG
>BQNB010088769.1:0-27577 GCA_026074375.1 Tanacetum coccineum | reverse complement strand
GTCCTATGAACCTCTCATAGCTCTCCCAAAACCATCACCCTTTTACAAATACCCTTTTGAAATTCATTAATCCAAAGTGTTCAAAATTCATCCAGAATCTGACCTTCTAAAAGTATGGCACTAGCTGACCACTTTATACCTCCTTTCATGCTTAGCAAAAATTCAAGGGTCACACGCAATATATAAACTAACTTTCACGTGATTTTTAGCTTCTAACTAGTTGTCTAAGTATTTTTAGAAAAATTAAAACCAAAACTGAAATTCGTCACTGTTTTACACACTGATTTTTAACGCCCTTTTGACCCACTTCTCGACCATAAAAACTCATGAGGCCGACATTTTTGGAAAGTAGACTTTCTGAGATTATCTCTAGTATGTTGTAAATTATTTATTTAATCTTTTATGACCGAGTTATGACCTCTACAAGTCTGACTAAATTTCTGTAGTGAATTAAAACTATTAACCTCAAAGATTAAACCCTAACCGACAATCCCAATCATGTAAACAATTAAACTAATGATCAAACATGACCTATACATCATAAACTTCCAGAAACCTAAGAACCCTAATTTATAAATCCTAATTTATAACTCCTAATTTATAACCCTAATCCATCATGTTGGATTACTAGAATTGAAAAATTAAAACTAGAATTGAACAAGATTAGAAAATTTACCTTAGCAAAGAAAACCCTAGCTTTTCTTTTTTTCTTCTTCCTTGGATCGGCCAAAATAATGAGGGGAAGGGTTTGGGATTAGTTTGGTATTTATAGGCCACAAGGAAAATCCCTAGATAAATCTAATTACAATTTGATTTCAATTCAAACTCTTTTCTTTTTTTTTCTTTTCTAATTTTCGGATTTTACTATTCATGCCAAAAAAAATATTTTTTTTCTTTTCTTTTATTAATTAATTAATTATCTTTATACCTTAAGTTTTATAAAAACCTAAGCTAATTTGTTAAACCATTTTGCTTGAAAACTACTTTCTAAAAATAACTTTTCATTTCCAAATTCACTTTCTATATATGGAAAGTTTACCAAAAACTCTCTTATTTTAACAACTCATTTCTTTCACAAATGACACGCTTCTCATTTTAATTCATCACCTAGGCATCCACATATTAACCAAAACAATTCTCTCAAAATACCCAATCAATTCCATTATCACTATAAGTGATTAAAATGAAATTTCTCCATCAAATAACTCATTTCTCTTAACTTAACCTCTAAAACCTAAACTTATCTTAAATTACTAACACAAAAATACGTATACGTAGATGAGTAGGTTAAAGCTTAGTGAGCAAAATTAAACTAATATTGAGCTTATGAGGATCAATAAGCTCACTTAGCTTATTTAGAGCTTATTGATCAAAAACGATTTGGAATTTAAATCAAAGAACACTAACACTTTAAAAGTAGCTTTATATTATTAAAATGGATAAGTACAAGTGAAAGGAAATGTTTACAAGAGCTAAAAAGCTTAAATGCTTAAAATGAGAGCTTAATTTGCTTAAAAACGAAAATTTACAAAGTAAAAGTGTAAAACAGAAAATTAACACTAAAATTTGAACTCTTAGGCTGCTATTTATAGAGAAGAGGTGAGGAGAGGGAAGAATTTCTAGAATGATCTTTCAAATCACAACCATCGATCCTTTTAAGTGATTTGTGAGCCGTTGGATGGGATTAATGAGGTGGCAAGGCCAATGAGGTGTTTACACGTGGTGTATGGTGATTGGGGGAGGGTTTATGAACGTTTTGAGTGTTTAAAAGGGAGCGGGGGAGGGTAAACACGCGATTTGGGTTGTGGAACTTTTGGGCGGGAAAGGTTGTTAGTATTCTGTTGGGTTGTTAAGCTGTTGAGAAATAACCGGGTATTAGTTTGAAAGTTTGGAAAGTTTACACAACAAGCCCTTGCACCTTGTACCGCCAAATTGTAGTTATAAAGGAAGTTTGAATTTCACAAGTTTGGCCCTTGTGTTGTGTTCTTCTCTTTTCTTCTTAATAAAGATACTTTCAACACTTGGCAAATTAAGTCCTTGAGACTCATATCTTCAAAATAAGCCCTTTAGTCTTTGGAGACTTGACATTTATGGCCCCTTGACTTCATTTATTGTTATCTTTGACTGAGTTTGACTGATCCGGCTGTGATTTCTGGCTGATTTCTTCGTCTTGCTCTTGACTCTTTGCCTTTTTCCCGTTCCTTGTCTGTTTTTGATCGTTTTTGCTTCTTTTTGTCTTTTCAATCCTTTCCTGCACAATTGGACACACGTATTGTTCGCCTGTATAAATGAACGTATTGTTCGCCTGTATAAATGAACGTATTGTTCGCCTGTATAAATGAACGTATTGTTCGCCTGTGAAAAATGTATATGTAACAGTTCGCCTATTCACGTTTTAACTCTAACATATTCACCTTTTTAAGCATCTAACTTCACTCAAACATTATCATATAGCATCAATCTATCATTCTAACATCTTTAAACCACAAATTAACCATAAATATCTTGATTTAAGCCACATTCGTCCCACATGAGCTCGAAGCCTCATAATATTTCAAGATTTATCATATAAACATGATTAAATACACTCAACAACTCTCAAACAGACAGCAACAAAGTTTTAAACCCAAACCCATGAACTTTTACAAGTCCTTAACCATTTTCCACAATTTCGAGTTCAAGAATTATTCAAAAACTCATGAATGAGTTATCCCTATTAAAAACTGTTATGGGTACAACTACTAGACCCCTAGTAGACCAAAACCCCTCAATCAATTTAACTTTTCATCTACTTTTTAAGGTGTCTTCAATTTAGGTCGTTTTTAGGGTTTTTCAAGCTAAAATTTAAGGTTTGGTCAGTTTATATGGGTATTATATCATTAAAACGTGTGTACCTTAGGATCTAAACGAGAATGGAGCGATTTCTTGAGGTCTTGAAGATCAATAATGGAGGGTTTATGGTTTGAGAGTGAGTTTGTGTGTATGTAGCAGACAAGGAGGGAAGGGGGTGTTTTTGTTTTTAACTCTTTTGAGTTTTGGAAAAAATTCCCCCTGAGGTTTAATGGTGATTCTAATTTTCTTTTAAACTTTCCCTAAGGCAAACATAAGTTTGGCAAATAGCAAAACTAGTCCCTAAGGTTTAGTAAACAAGAAAACATCTCACAATTTGCATTACTACCCCCAACAAGATTAAACATATAGCAAATAAAGCCCGATTGAGTTGACATTTATCAACTCCCCTTTAATTATTCACCCGACACCATTAAAACCTTTTCAGCTTAACACCTTATTAATTATGAAGAAGATGATTTTGACAGTTTCTCCCCCTCAAATAATGACCCGTTTTCTATTGAAAGAGCTGTAGTCGTTATTTGATGGATCAAAATTGTCTTAGAAAAATGATGATCTGTTGAATCTGAAAGATGATTTTTGTATATTTTGAAAATCAACACCCAAGAAAATAAGATTTCTCTTATTTTGACACATAAGCGCACTGACACGTACACTTATGGATTATAAGAAGCACGGGTTGTGATGCAAAGTAATCACAAGCCTTTGCATGGTCATAAAGTAGACCATGCCCGAGAATAAATTCCCGTTGAGAGGTCAAGTCTCCTTTTTGACGAAATACTTGCCTTTAAGATGATGACCGGGTTGCTATCTGAAATAATAGCAAGCCATTTTGGCATGTTTTGAAAGATTTTTGAAACTTCTGCTCGAACTTCATTTACAGCCTCGTATCATTATTAACGCATAATGAAGTTGGTTCCCAAGGAACTACTTCAGGTCGTGGTCCTAGGCGCTAAAAAACCATAAAGGATACAATTGCTCAAACTAGGTTTGAGAATGTATCTAAACTTTCCAATGATCCGCTGCTCGCAAGAGGTAACACACTTCAAAGTGGTGAGGATAGTTTGAAACTTAATGAATTGATGGAACTATGTACCAATTTACAACAAAGGGTTCTTGATTTGGAGACTACAAAGACCACTCAAGCTAATGAGATTGCAAGTTTGAAAAGGAGGGTCAAGAAGCTTAAAAAGAAGGATAGATTAAGAACTCATAAGATGAAAGACCTTATAAAAGTTGTTTGAGTGGTAGGGTAGAATCCTTTGGAGATGAAGAAGATTTGGGTAAGGATGCATCCAAAAAGGGGAGGAGGATTCATGATATTGATGTTGATGAAGACATTACCCTAGTTAATGATGATAATAAGATATTTGATGTGGATACTTTAGCTGGTGAGGAAGTATTTATTGTAGAGCAAAGTGGAAATGTTGTTGAGGAAGTAGTTGATGTGATTGATGATGCCAGTACAATTCTAGTTAGTGTTGCTACAATAACTGATGTTGAAATTACTTTGGCTCAAGCACTGGCAGAGTTGAAGAGTGCAAAAACCCAAGGCTGATAAGGTTGTGATACAAGAACCAGAGCAGGGTACAACTACAACAACACCTACAACAATAATAACTGATTCGTATTGAAACTAACCTTTAAAATATATAAATAAATATATAATACTTATAAATATATAATACTTATAAATATATAAGCATAATTATCAAGAAAATCAATGGAAACCGGAAGTGTATAGTATATTCCGGGGCGTTTATCCCCAACTAGAGTGGAATTGGAAAGTCGAGAGTTGGATTGACATTGATTGATGGAAAAGAACCATTTTTGGATTGGATTTTAAATTACGGGAAAATAAAACAATCTACACTAAAAATGAGAAAGGCACATAAATTTAAACTAAAAATGTAAACGGGAATCTAAAAACATAAGCTAAAACCCTAATTTTTCAAAAATTAAACTAAAATGATTTTTTCACTTTTAATAGACTCTAATTAACTATAAAGTAAGATTAGAGGAAACTAGAACGAAAACGGAGTTGATTTGAGCTTTAAAACACAAAAAACGTGAACGGGAACGAATCCCGTTCTTTAAAAAGTGAAATTTTGCAAAAACAACCCTACGAGAGCAAATCTATTTTTCCTAGGTGCAATATGATAAAAGAAAATTTTCTAAAAAAGAATTATATTTTTTTGATTTTTATTTAATTTTTAATAATTAAAAAACAGTTTTAAAGAAAATAAATGATTAAAAATAGAAAACAAAATGGGAAAAATCTGGAAAAATAGGGAAAAGTCCTAAATTCTATGTAAAGCCTAGGAAAAATAAGCTGGTGATCCCAGCTTATCAAATAAGCTACGAAATAAGCTGAAAAGGCTTATGGGCTTATTGGGCTAAAAGGCCCTTAAATAATTAATGTTGCAAAACACTACCGGATGAGCTATTGTAGCATACCGGTAGTGAGTGTGTTATAAATGTTGGTTGATGGGGTTGAGGTCCCAAGTTCGAGCCCTGCTCACTTGGGGCTTCCCCTAATCCCAACGTTTTTGTTTTTCATTTTTTTACAACTTTTTAGATAAGATGAAAATAAGCAACTTTAAAAAAGACAAAATTTTTATAACTAACAAATAAGCACGAAATAAGCTGAAAAGGCTTGACAGAAATGCTTAATTTACTCTAAGACATATTAAGCTAACTGTTGGGCTTTTAAACACTTAATAAGCTAATGAAAATGAAAGATAAGCTAAAACCAATAACCCACTAAACCTAATAAGCAAAATGAAGACACAAATAAGCACAAAGGAATAAGCAAATAAGCCAGTTATAGCTAAGAAAAAGGACAGAAATGCTATTTTACTCTAAGGTTAAAATAAGCTAACTGTTGCTAGTCCTATGGCTAAATAAGCTAGGGTCTAAACTAAATAAGCAACCACAGAAGGGCTAAACTACTTAATAAGCAAATGCAAACACAAATAAGCAAAGAAAACAGCCTAGAAAGCAAGAAAACTCAAATAAGCAACAAGGGCTAAGCTGGTGCAGGGCAGCCTAAGGGACACCTATTTGGCTTAATTTTAAGCCACTTAGAGGGACCTATGGACTTGGGGCTTGAACTAGCTTAAATAACAGCTTATGGGTTTTATAGGAAAGCAAAAAGATCAAAGATATAAACTGAAATAAGCTAGGAAAAATGATGGGAAAAGAGGCTGATTGCACCAGGGCACCTTTTTGATTTTTTAGAGGCTATAAGCAGGGCATGAAATAAGCAACTAAATGAGCTCAAAAAGGTAAGACAAGTAAAAATAGTTTGAGACAAGCTCCTAATGAGCTTGTGCTCAAAATTTTAAGGCCTATAAACAAGTTTAACAATCTGATAACTGAAAATGAAAATTGGCAGTTTTAACTATGAAAAATGCTTACAAAAATTGACAGACATTGTAAACAAAAGGAGATTTTAGGAAAACTTTACTACTCTATTTGGACACTAAAATGGACACAAAATAAGACTCAAAGGCTGTTTTAAAAAGACTTAAGCTAATAAGCTCTTGTGAAACTGTTGTCACCACAGTTTCAAAGAGCCTTTTAGAAAAACCTCAAAAACAACTTTTAAAACTTATAAACCTTGAAAATCAGATTGTTAACAACTTAAAAATGCTTGTTTAAAGTTACCAAGTGACCAAATGGTTTAAAAACACAAAATGACCCGTTTGACTTGTTATGCCAAACACCCCTTAAACTTTTAAATAGTCTTTTTTAGGTTGATTTAAAAAGATTTAAGCTATGGTTTTGGAAAAACAGATGAACATATAAGCATATAAAGCATTAATAAGCAATTACCAACAGAAAATAAGCACTTAAATAAGCTAAATAAGCAAATGGCAGATTTCACTAAAAATGGCAGTTTTAAGGTAAAACTTAAACAGAAAGCATTTAGACAATAAAAACAGACAAATAAGCATACAATAACTAAAATAAGCACAAATAAGCAAAAAGGAACAGTAATTAAGCACTTAAACAGTAAAATAAGCAAAAATGAAAATGGAAACTTACCAAAACCCTTGCTCAAACAGGGCTTAATGAATCAATCTACAAGCTCTAGCTTGTCCAAAAGACAAGCTAACCCTATAAGCACTTCCCTTGTTTGCTTATCTTCCAAAAATTAAGCTGAGGTAATTTGAGGGAGGAGTCTTTTTGTGATTTTCTTAACACTTTTTTATGCTTAAGTCATTTTTAGTTAAAACAGGTTATAAGGTGCTTTTACTAGAAAGGTTATGAGAGTTTACGTGAGCTTTAAAACATCTTAATAACAAGTAATCAAAGATTAAAAACAGGACACTACTTAAAAATACCTTAAACTTTCATTAATACTAAAAAAAATTACAAGACTTTGAAAATTAAAAACATTAAGTAAAAACAAGATGACAACTAAACTAGATTAAACTATTTATTATAAAAAACTAACTATATAACTACCTGCCAAATGGCTACAATGAGCTCCTATTTATACTAAAAGGTTGAGTCCTTGGTGTGTTTCTTCACTGAGTGAGCTCAGGGGTGTGTTTGTTGTGTGAGGAGAGACTTGAGTTGACCATAGCCATCCAAATTGAGTAATGCCCAAGCCTTATGATCACAACCCTTCAATCTTTGTCTACATTTGTAGTCGAATAGGATTCTTAGGGATTGCCAAGGTGGAATTTGCTGTTTAGTGTGGTGGGATAAGGTGGTAGGATAAGGTAGACAAAGGGGAGAAGAAAAATGGATTGTGTTCTTGTCCGTTTGTGAGGGTAGGAGACAGTGAATAGTTAGGGCAGGAAATTTGGTTATAACAGGTGCAGGGGTGAGAATTTTGGGGGATATACAGAATTGGCCCCTCATTGTTATAAGTTTATTGCAATGGTGGTCCTTGTGGTGATATAACTTTGGGAGTTGGCAGTTTTGCCCCCAAAGTTATATAGAGCTATTACACAATTCGTCCTTGTGGTATATAACTTTTGAGGTTTGGCAAAAATGCCCCCCAAAAGTTATAGTTGGGATTTTGGTTTTTGTATAAATAGCTTAATGGGCTGACCCAGCCTATTAGATGGGTATGGGTTGGCCCATTAAGTATTTCTTTGATGTCGGCCTCAGATTTGTCTTTGACTTTCCAGAGTTGACTTTGACATGGGCTTTTTGGACTTTTGGCTTCGATTTGACTTTGTATTTTCACGCTTTTCCATTCTGTGCTCGTTTTTGTTCGTTTTTGCTTGATTTTTTGTCCTTTTCTCGGATATCCGTTTCCTGCACAATATAGATGAAAACATACAAATACAAGGTATTTCTGGTACGTTTTTGGTCATTTAAGTTCGGTTTTAATGGAAAATGGTATGTGTATTTAAGCACATACCAAAATCCCTCATACTAAACTATTGCGTGTCCTCACGCAATGCTATTAAGTAAGCACTTAGAAAACTAAGAATCTCGATCCCCCTCGACTAATAACCTCGAAAAGTAGTTAAGCGTTCATCAAGGGGAATTAAAGAAATCAATAGCTTTGAAAAGCCCCGTCTTTACCATTTTTAAATATATACTCTTATTCCTACACATATTTTTGTATTTTTCATTTTTCTCATTTTTTGGACTTTTCATATTAAGCAACTAACTAACTTATTTGACTTTCTTTATTTTATAACTTTTAAGGATCATAGAACAAGATGCATTTCGATCCGAGAATGCCCCAAAATAGATTGATTCATCGTCCCCGACTTTTTACTTGCTCCAAACCAAGCTTAAAATGAAATCACAGTTAAATATCAGTTAAGATGCTAACACTACTCATATTTGCAACTTGTGAACTTTTCACTCTCGACAATTATTATATCTTAGGTGTATGTGCTATTTTGAATTTCAACTAAAAATTTCAAAACCGGGATCAACGTTTTGCAAAATTATATTGCTTCACGTTCCACCCGAGAATAATGAGTTTGAAGGCGAGATCATCCCATGTAGCGACTTTCGTCTCGGCACATCCCAACCTTGCGGCTAAGTGACCAGGCTTTTGACACCCTACAGAGACTAGTATCGGGACTCACGGACTTTCGGTTTCAAAGACTCTTAGGTTTCCCATTTATACATAAAATCACAACTTAAAATGTAATAGTCTTAGTTCAAAAGCATATTTAAATTTAAGAAAAAGAGATTTTCCCTATATTTATTAATTCACGTTTATTACACTTAATATAATTACACATCCTTTAAACTAAGGAAATCCTCGACCTTTTAGAAGGCTGCAACATCGGTTGTGATCCGGCAAGATGCAACAAACTTTTATCTGTCTCGGATAAATACTATGTGTCTTATTTAGAAGACCGCAACATCGGTTGTGAGCCGGCAAGATGCAGTAAATTTTTATTAGACCACAGTTTTTATTATTATTATTATTACCTCAATTTTCATCATTTTTTTTACACTTTATATTACCATGATATAGAGAAAATTTATTTTTAGAAAATTTAAGTATAAATTTGAACTCAGACTAAAATTATTGATATCGACCATACTTCAAAAATCGTTGATATAAGTTTAATTTTCGAAGAGAGCACGTATTATTAGTCCGGTTAGAAGCTTATGGGAGAGAAAAGCCACAAACTACACTTATGAGCTCTTAAGATTTCTAACTAATCCTTGTTTAGCATCTAACTCATAATTAACTCTATCATTTCTCGTTCTTCGCAAATTTAAAATCTTTAATAAAAAGATCCGCGAATGCTTAGTCTAAAAGTTAAGGGACAAGCTAGAGCTCAACACGCTCGATCGAGTCAAAATTTATTCTTATTCTACCCAGAATGAAAGTCAAAAATTGTGACAAAACATTTATTATATTTTTGGAATTTTTTAAATTTTTGCATAAAATCATAATATTTTTTAAAATTTTGGTGGTAAAAATGGGATTACGTGAAAACACGACTACATGTACAATCAAATCGATAGATCCCCCATACTAGAACTGAACATTGTCCTCAATGTTTTAAGAAGGGTCTCTACGTAAATCTAAAGCCATTTATTAAGTATGCTCAAAGATAAACGTTAGTCGATAAGATTTAGGATATTTATGCATTATCTCCTCATGCGTTTTGTAAGCCCATTAGGGTTTTCCTTGGTGTATAAAAGGAACCCTAGGCATAGTTATTAGATATAGATCAATAGAGATCAATTAGGAGTTATAACTTGTAACCTAGTATGATTCAAGTTATAATATAAAGTATGTGTTTGATAGAAGATCTCTTGTGTTTTCTTAATATTGTTCTTCTTAGCATTGTTAATTAGTTTCCGCATAATCAATAGTTTTCAATCAGTGTTTCATTATTGTTGCTTTGGATTTATCTAAAGTAACAAACCCTTTGCAAGCTAAAGGTTCAAGATCTATTCAGTAATGGATCCAACAAGTGGTATCAGAGCTTGTGTGGAAAAAATCAGAACTGTCTGTTAGCTTGGCAATGCTAACAGACAGTTCTGATGGTCTTTATGATTTGTTCAGCTTAAAGACTGATATCTTGGCAATGCAAAAAGCAGACGATTGTGGAAAATTCTACTACTGAGGCAGAATATGTTGCAGCTACTAACTGTTGTGGGCAAGTACTATGGATACAGAATCAGATGATGGATTATGGCTTTAATTTCATGAACACCAAAAATGAATGATTGACTATGTGAGTACATTAGTGTAGTAGTTGCAAGTGATCCTGTTCTAATCTATCTCGAGGACCCCAGCACCATTGAGATTCAACAAATCACTTCATAAGGGATTGCTATGAGAAAGGTTGATAAGTTGTTATCAAGATTCACCACTGATGCTAATGTTGCAGACCTTCTCACCAAAGGATTTGATGTCAAAAGATTTAATTTCTTGGTGGTTAACATTGGAATGATCAATCTATAGTTGTATTAGTTTAGGGGAGGCAAGTCAGCAGACTACTTTGTTGTATAGTTTGTGAAATATTTTAGTTAGCAGGTAGATTTTAGATGAGATGACGATTTGGGATTTATTCTATTCATTGGAATGAAGATTGAGGGCTACATATGGTGCTGAGTTAGTTAGTGCTGCCAGTTTGGTTAATACTGCCAGGCCAACACTTAGTACTGCTAGGCTTAGTTTGTAGTGCTCAAACGTATAGTCACGATGGAATATGATGTTGGATTTTTTTTTTTTTTTTTGGTAAAAAGATATTGCTGCTTGGATTGGTATTGGAGGTTATAAATGGTAGCTAACAAATTTGATGCTGCTAGGCAAATTTGATGCTGTCAAGCAAATTTGATGCTGCCAGGCAAATTTGGTGTTGTCAGGCAAATTTGATGCTGCCAGGCAAATTTGGTGCTGTCAGGCAAATTTGATGCTGCCAGGCAAATTTGGTGCTGCCAGGCAAATTTGGTGCTGTCAGGCAAATTTGGTGCTGCTAGGCAAAAGTTTGTGCTGCTTGTTACCGTTACTACTATTGGCGAGTAGAACAAATTTTCCTTAATTAAATATAACCGTTGAGATATTTCCGCCAACAAGTTGCTTATAGGGGTCTATAGATTGAAAATTCTTGATCCTTCCTTCTATAACACTCTTTTTCTCAGATAAGGATTCAAGTTTATTCAGTCAGT
Source organism: Tanacetum coccineum (assembly GCA_026074375.1). NCBI lineage: Eukaryota > Viridiplantae > Streptophyta > Magnoliopsida > Asterales > Asteraceae > Tanacetum > Tanacetum coccineum. The sequence goes on along the minus strand of BQNB010088769.1, from coordinate 16,105 downwards.
CATATCAAACCCTAAAGCAAATCTCTATAAAATCTCAATTCCGTCTACCAATCTCTCATACTCTCCCAATCGATCATATCCAACATCCTAATCCATCTATTACAAGTTTCTATGGCGAATTTAGAGTTTGTCGATCAACATAACATGGTCGCATGCTTAGAGGAGACAGAGGAAAACTCCGATTTTCATGAGATAGTCGGAACTATATTGTTCTAGTTCGATTCTTTATGCCTCTCGCTGTTAGTCCACCTTATCTATTACTCCTACATTGAATAGTTTTGGAACACTGCCAGTTCCTAAACAGTCAATGATGTGAAGCAGATTAATGTTACTGTTGATAGCAAGGCAGTAGTAGTAACAGAGGCATCAATAAGAAGTTCTCTTCGTTTTAATGATGTTAATGGTACTACTTGCCTAACAAATGAAGCTATTTTTCGAAACCTTGCCTTTGATGGGTTTTGAGGGTGACTTTTAATAACTAACTTTTCAAATGAAAACTCTCTTTTATTCCTCATTGGAAAGTTTTGATAACATACACTTTTTACATATGGTTTAAGCTCAAAATCTACCAGCTGGAATGAGTTTTCCACAAATATTGCTTCATCTGTTATATGTGTTGGCCACACCAAATTTATCAAAGAGTATTAATTTTATAAAGTATTTTTGATAGTATGTTGAGAAACTTGGATAATACTAAAAAGAAATTTCTTATGTATCCAAGGTTTTTAATGGTGTTTCTAAATAATCAAATTGAGCTTGGTGAGCCTTTTAATGATGTTTATCTTACACCAGCTCACAATCTGAAAGTTGTTAACAAGTATCTTGTCATGGAGGGACTAAAATTTTCAGGGAATAAAATATAACCTTCTGTTTCCCAACATGTTGACACAGGGTGAAGGTTCAGGAGAACCCACTAAACCTCAACCCACACCCTCTCCTACTCAACCTAGTATAGGAGACCAACCCCTTGAAACATCAACTAGCCATGCCACTACCCAAGACTCTAGAGACTCTTTAGAGGGAACTAATGGGAATGAAGGGGATCAGGTTCAGACACCTCATGATAGTACTCTTTCAGGTGGTCACACATCTGACAGAGCTGAGGGTGCCCTAAACTTATAGGAAGTATTGGTTTTATGTACTAACTTGTCCAACAGGGTTCTTGCCTTGGAATCTATTAAGGATGCACAAGCTGCCAGAGATTAGTTGCATGATTATTATTAAAGTCAAGAGGTTGGCAAAGAAGTGCCAGCCAAAGCATTCACACCCATGCATGGTTAAATAGTATGAAAAGATTATCCATGAAGAAGAGATTTGGAAAGAAGGAGTTTGTATCTAAACAGGAGAGGAAAAAGTCCAAACCTAAATCAACTTTGAATGAATGTACCGTCTTTGATGATCAAGATACAGATCATGGTATGGAGTTCATGACATGAGGAGCTTTGGATTGAGGGAGGGCAAAGTGGTGAAACCTAAGGGAGGTTAGTTGGACGTGATGATACAGAAGTTGTTGAAGACAAGGGCAATGGTGATAAAGGAGGAAATGCTGAAGAACTAGTTAGTACTGCTAGACCAGATATTGCTGCTGCTAAACAAGAAGATAGTGTTGTTGAGCCTAGAACTCCTCCTACAACAACAAGTATATTTGATGGTGAAGATATCACCATGGCTCAAATATTGATTAAGATGAAGGAAGAAAAAGCTAAGGAAAAAGGAGTGTCAATTAAAGATGTTGATGATTCTTCAAGACCTGCATGAACTCTATTCTCACATTGAACCACTTCCATAATTGATCCTAAAGACAAAAGGTAAGGGGTTCTTGAAGGTGTCACAGTTTAAAGAAAGTCAAGAGAAGTGATTGGATGCAGCTCAGATTGCTAAACAGTTGCTGAAATAGCAGAACTCGATACATGAAAGGAGCTAGCAGAGATGGAAAGGGGAGAGAGGAAAGACAAAGACAGCAATCATGCCATTTGTGGTACTACATTGAAAAGTTATATATGATGAAGTTCACAGCTAAGATGGATTCTATTGAAGAGTTAGCTGCTAGACTACAATGGAAGGAGAAGAGAGAGATGTACACATAGAGATAAGGTCAATGCTATTAGAGAATTTTTGAAAGGAGGGAAGAAGTTACTCCTGCTAAGAAAGAGCTGCGCTGTTAGAAACAAACCTATCAAGAAACTATCTGAGGAGTCTAATGATGACCTATCTTAAACATACAGGTAAATATAGACATAATCAGTTGAATAAAAAGACATTTGAAGAAATTCAGGCCCTATACATCAAGGAACAAAAAAGAGATGCAGATTTTATGCCTATTGGGTCTAAGAGAGATGAAAATATGATTGATAAGATGAACAAGAAAGCAGCTGGTATGGATGAGGAAGAGGTTCTTGAAGAACCTGAAAGTACTAAAGTTGAAGTTAAGCAAGAAGAACGTGAAGAAGAACATAAGGAAAAGATCAGGTAGGAGACTGAAGATGAAAGCTACAAAGAAGTCTAAAAGGCAAAAGATTGATTTTGATCTTGAAGAAGAGGAACAACTAAGAGCTTCTCTAAAGATAGTTCCTGATGAAGAAGAAGAGATTGATTATGAAGTTTTGTGCACGAGGTATCCAATTGTTAACTAGGAATATGCATTCTATCATACTGATAGATATGGAGTACCTCATGACTATTACAGAGTGTTTAGAGCTAATGGAAGTTTAAGATATATCAAGACTTTTACTGAAATGGTTTCAAGATTTGATATATTGGATTCATTAAGCTACATAGTTTAGTGATGCCGAGATTTTCAACAACAACTCCTGAAAGAATTGATTTAGTTCTCTGGGGAGACTTAAGGATTATGTTTGAAGGATCATTGATTGATGATATTTGAACGAATCAAGAGAATTGGATTATTAAGAGTTGGAAATTTTATGAAAATGTAGAGTTTCAATATCTTGGCATTACGATGTGGGACTGAAATTTCAATGCTTGCAGAAAGATGGTATCTAATTATAAGGGAAACTCTTGAGAGGATGATGGAGTTGAGATTGAGTGCTGAATCTGAAGGTGAAGCTGTTCTTGATCTACTCAGATTTATTCAAAAATAGATTGATGAACTTAGGGGCCAAGATGGGAATGAGAAGGATCTTTGGGTGTTGGTTTTCTGACCATACAATAAATGGTCATTAGTTCATCATGTCTAACAGACATCAAGAACTGGCTAGTCCAGAAGCAAACGGCTTTTGGTAAAGACTTCTCAAATTTGTTTACAGTTGATAGTTTGCTAAAAAATATATGGTTCTCAACTCACCATGCTTCTTTGTAAATGTGTTGGCGAGTCCAAATGAAAGGCTCTTGGTAAAGACATCTCTGTTCCATTGATCAGTTGGTATGTTTACTTAAAAAATTATATGGTTATCAGTGCACATGTATAGTGCAATAGAAGCATTGGTTATTCCTGAGCAAGATCGGCTACTGGTTAAGAAATATCAAATCCGTTTTATGGCTAGTAAGTTAGCCCCATATAAATAAATAGCACCACTACTTAGTTGGTATTTTTGCTGTGTCGCTGAAATGACTGGAAGCTATATTAAAGTTGAAGTTTAAAAGGTTGTAAAAGTGTTGGTTACATCCTCCTGGTGATTTAAGAAGCTCAAGATGAGAATCATGTAAGGTTGAAAAGTTAACTAATGTTTTGGGGAGGATTGTGGTTTTATAGACTTTACTAACGTACTAATACTGGTTCAAACATTGGTGGCTTACAGTGGAAGACTTAGTGCTGCTGAGTAAGATTAAAGAAAATAGTATAAGGTCTTTCAGTACTGTTAGTGTATAGTTATGTACTGCCAGTTCATTGTAGTACTGCTAGTATAGTTAGTGCTGTTAGTAGTAAGTTAGTGCGGCTAGCATATAATAGTTAGTGCTGTTAGGAGATATGCATGAGTTAAATTTAGAATAGATATGCATTATCTCCTCACACGTTTTGTAAGCCCATTGGGGTTTTCCTTAGTGTATAAAAGGAACCCTAGGCATAGTTAATAGATATAGATCAATAGAGATCAATTAGCAGTTATAGATTGTTACCCTATACTATTCAAGTTATTATATAAAGTGTGTGATTTGTAGAAAGATCTTCTGATGTTCTTCTTAATATTGTTCTTCTTAGCATGTTGATTAGTTTCGCCATAATAATAGTGTTCAATCATGTTTTATTATTATTGTTTGGATTTATCTAATGTAACCAAACTTTGCAGCTAAAGGTTCAAGATCTATCCAGTAAGGGATCCAACAAAAACACTTATTTTATTTTTGAAATTTTTTAAAATTTTTCATTTTTTTGAAATTTTGGTGGTAAAAACGGGATTACGTGAAAACAACGGCTGCAGGCACAATCAAATCGAAGATCCCCCCATACTAGAATGAAACATTGTCCTCAATGTTTTACGAAGGGTCTCTACGTAAATCCTAAGCCGTTTATTAAGTATGCTTAAAGATAAACGTTAGTCGATAAGATTTGGATATCGGATTCCCAAAATGAAGCTGAGGATTTGAAGCTCTTGTGATCGAAGGACAAAAACCGCGAGCACGAGAGGCTTCAAAATCCGGGCAATCCTGGACAATACAGCACAAAACACAAAACATGGAAAAGGAAGAGGCGAGCCTTCTCACAACAACAAAACACTTATTCATTACTAAGCTAGCATACTACTACTACGGATAAACTAGGATAAGCATGGGGTGCCTCCCACGAAGCGCTTGTTTAGGGTCACTTAGCTTGACCCAATCCCCGAATTTAATTGTCCTTAGGGAAGGTTTGGAGATCCGGGATATCCATAGCAGGGACATCCCCTCCAAAATAGTGCTTCAGACGATGACCATTTACTTTGAAGTTTGGCCCGGAGTTTTGGGATAACTCAACGGTGCCATACGGAAAGACTTAAACAATGGTAAATGGTCCTGACCAGCGGGATTTCAACTTGCCGGAGAAAATTTTCAATCTTGAGTTAAAGAGGAGGACTTGATCACCGACGTTGAAAACGCGGTTTTTGATCTTTGCGTCATGGATCCTCTTAGTTTTCTCTTTGTAAATCAAAGAATTTTCATAGGCTTGATCACGCAGTTCATTTAATTCATTAAGTTGAACTTTGCGTTGATCACCCGCGGTTTTGAGATCAAAGTTTGCATGCTTAAGGGCCCAGTAGGCTTTGTGCTCCAACTCAACCGGCAGATGACATGCCTTTCCATATACAAGCTTGTACGGAGTGCACCCGATGGGTGTTTTGTACGCTGTACGGAAGGCCCAGAGAGCGTCATCCAGTTTGTCCGACCAAGAGGCACGATTTTCGCCCACTGCATACTATATGTATCACATTAATAAATATTTTGCTTTTTCCTTAAAGAGCCTTAGGGTATATGGGATAAGTAGAATTCAATAATCCAAGACTGATAAAAGTTTGCTTTATCTTGTCGAAGGCGTGGCCGATGTTACAGCCTTCTAAAAGGTAGAGGTTGTTGCCGAAGTTGAAATATGTTTGCTACATCTTGTCGGAGGCGTGGCCGATGTTGTAGCCTTCTAAAGGACTAAGGTTTAATAGGAGCACTTTTGCTTCAACCCATTTTGACAGGTAATCGACAGCCACAAGTATGTATTTGTTTCCTTTTGATGATGGGAACGGTCCTATGAAGTCTATGCCCCAAACGTCAAAGATTTCACAAACTTGGATGGAATTTTGAGGCATCTCATCCCTTTGTGAAATTTTTCCTTGTCGTTGGCACGAGTCATAATTTTTAACCAACCGTGATGTCCCCCGGTGGGTCTATTGTGGCAAGCTTCGAGTATGTCGAGAGCTTCTTTGCCGTGCACACACCGCCGGATCACTTGATCCGCACAGATTTTGAACAAGAAGGGGTCATCCCAGAAGTAGTGTTTGACATCTTTGAAAAACTTGTTTTTCTGCTGGGATGACATTCCCTTGACAATGAAGTTCCCCGCATGGTAATTTGCGAAATCTGCAAACCATGGGGTACTATCAACACGAAGAGCAACCGATCCAAGAGTTTTGAGAGGAAATGTTTCCGTGATTTCCTTGTTCTCGAGTTTATCTTGATGAGGGTTCTCAAGTCTGGAAAGATGATCGGCGGCCAGATTCTCTGCTCCTTTTTTTGTCTCGGATGATAACATCGAATTCTTGGAGCAAAAGGATCCACCGCATCAGTCTTGGCTTAGCATCCTTTTTAGTGAAGAGATACTTTATAGCAAATGGTCTATACACTAATGCTCTTGGACAAACGAGATATGACCGGAAATTATCTCTCAAAAGCGTACACTACGGCAACAATTCTTTTTCGGATCGAGTGTAGCGTGCTTGGAGCTTCAGTCGATGGTTTTGCTGGCATAGTGAATTGGGGAAAAGCTTGTTTTTTCGTTCCCTGAGGACTGCCCAACCAATTGCAAAGTGCGCTTGCATCACACTATGAAAAAAGTTACGAAGGCAAGTCCCAGTCGAGAGTAACCAAAATTGGAGCCTCGTCCAATTTTTCTTTTAAGTGTATTAACGATCGAATACCCCTTTTGAGAAGAAAAATGGAGTCTCTTTTTCAAGCAGGTGAGTCATTGGGCGGGCTATTTTTGAAAAGTCTTGTATGAAACGTCGGTAAAAACCGGCGTGCCCAAGAAAACTTCGGACACCTTTCACAGTAGTCGGGTGAGGGAGCTTGGCGATAACGTCAACTTTAGCTCGGTCGACCTCAATTCCCGACTTAGAGATTTTGTGTCCAAGAAAATGCCTTCTTTACACATAAAAATGGATTTTCTCCAAGTTTAGGACCAAATTGGTGTCTTCCACACCGTTTTTAACATTCTTCCAAATGGGATATGCATGTAGAAAAGAATCCCTGAAGAACTGAAAGTCATCCATAAACACTCCATTGTTTTTTTTCAATCATGTCATTGAAGATTGCCATCATACATCGTTGAAACGTGCCGGGTGCATTGCATAGCCCAAAAGGCATGCGACGATAGGCAAATGTTCCGTATGGGCAAGTAAAGATTGTCTTTTCTTGGTCCTTCGGGTCTATGGGAATCTAAAAATAACCCGAGAAGCCATCGAGGAAACAATAGTATTGATTTCCCGTGAGTCTTTCGAGCATTTGATCCATAAAGGGCAATGGAAAGTGGTCCTTTCGGGTAGCTTCATTCAACTTTCTATAGTCAATGCACACTCTCCACCTTGTGACCAATTGAGTCGGTATTAAATCATTTTCATTATTTTTAACGACGGTCATGCCACCCTTTTTTGGTACACAGTGCACCGGGCTTACCCATGGACTGTCAGAGATCGGATAAATTAACCCAGCGTCAAGAAGCTTTTCAACCTCTTTCTTGATGACGTCATGGATTTTCAGATTTACCCGCCTTTGATGCTGAACCGTCGGTTCGTAGTCCTCTTCCATGAGAATTTTGTGGGTATAAAATTCTGGGTCAATACCCTTAATATCAGAAAGTTTCCAAGCGATGGCTCGCTTGTGGGACTTTAGAACCTCGATCAGAGCGGCCTTTTCCTCATTCTTCAAATCTTTTGCAATTATGACGGGCAACTTGTCGTTACCTTCCAAAAATGCATATTCTAAATGAGGTGGCAAGTCCTTGAGTTCAATCTCAGGGGGCTCATTAACTGAAGATTTTTCATTGTTTGCTTCACAAATTTTAAGATCTTTTCTGATTTCCGGTAAATAATTTCCTTGGTTCGGAGGTGGTGAAGGATCACTATTAAGGATTGCTTCGAGGAGAAGAATGTCCCCATCAGGGTCATAATACGTTGGATCAACTTCCGGTGAAGTTGGATCATCCTCTATAGCAAGAAAAGAGTCGGCTTCTTCGAAAAGGAGAAAATCACTGTCCCCGAATGGAGTTAAAGTCAGAGATGAAGTAGAAACAATTGGATCATAGTAAGGAGTGGGATTGCCACTCGAGATCACATTTGAGAATCCAAGAACTTCTTGAGAGTATTCTTCACAAGCCATATCAATGACGTCAATTCGGTTTGCCGTCATATGATTGTAATTAGCCGTGTATCTCGAATTTGGTCCAGTTTATATGTATGGCCTCTCTTCTAACACGAAGGGTTATCACCTTCGTATCCATCTATCAATGCATCACTGGTCTTTACAAAACGTCCTCCCGAGAATTAAAGTACTCGGGGGTCTGGCTCCAAATCTAAACACTACGAAATCTGCTGGAAATAGAACTTTCCCACCGTTACAATAGAACCGTCTACAGCGATACCGATCGGTTCAAGATAATCGAAACGGTCCGCAATTCCTAGTGTCATGCAGTTCGGGGTTCGTTCGGGAATAGAGATAGTTACTCTATAACGGAATATGGCATAAGATTAATGCTCGCGCCAAGATCGGCCAAGGCGTTGCATGTATTAATCCCGGAGAATTCACACGGAATAAGAAATCGGCCAGGGTCTCTAAGTTTTTTCGGTAACTTGTTTAGGATGACCGCTGAGCAATTCTCATTCAATGAGGTTCTAGCCATTTCACTCAACTTTTCTTTGTTTCCGATTAAAGTTTTTAGAGTCGAGGCGAATTTTGGCATAAGCATCAAGGAATCCGTAAAGCTAATTTTGAAACTCAAATCTCTAAAGATTTCGTAGAATTTCTCAATTTGGTCGTTAGCTTTTTCACGACGCATTTCATCATTTCTTTTTGAAGGAAAGAATTGATGGCTTTTTTGGAAGGCAATTGAAGCACTAACTGGAGGCATTCCTAACTGGAGCAATTACGGGCTCGGAGATTGATTCTTGATGGACAACAAGGATAACCGGAGGTTGGACGTCTTCGGTGCTTCCGTTATTAGTAGGAGGCATCGTGTCCTTTGTGACCTCGGTCTCACGTTCCACTACTTTAGGAGAAGTAGTAGGAATCGTGGGTCCTTTGTAAGCAACACCACTTCGGGTGGTAATACCTTTCAAGTCCTCCTTTGGGTTAGTAACCGTGTTACTTGGGAGAGTTCCCGTACCCGAAGATGAAGCGGTATTGGCATTCACGAATTTGGAAAGCATGTCCGTTAAATTGGTCATTTGATTTTGTAAACCTTGGCCCTGATTTTGCATATTTCTCAATACAGCATCATTAGCCTTGACATAATTCTCAAAATCGGTCTTTGAAACACCTTGCATTTGCTGAGCAGGAGCTTGATAAGGTTGAGCTTGGTAAACTGGTGGTTGACTAGTCGGAGGTTACTTGTCCTTGGTAGAAGTTATTTCTACGGTTTTGATTAAAATTGGTTCCTCGATTTTGGTTGAAATTATTTCCTTGATTCTGATTGAAACGGTTTTGATTATTTTGAATCGGAGGAAAACCAGGAGGTCGGATTTGGTTTGCAACCATCGGAGGTCTAGAATTTGTATTTCCTTGATTAAAATTGGCTGCAGCAGCTTGTGAAACGTACTCTTGAATGTTGTCTTGATAAACGTTGCCATCGTTGCTGGACAATTTCTATAAGAATAAGCACCTCCACAAGTTACACAACTCTGCTCGACCGCTTTTACGGGTGCGGGAGCTTGGGCTTTTTGTTTGTCGATAAGCATAGTCTTCATCATATTCTTAAGTTCAGAAACTTCGGTTGTAAGAGCAGCAACATCTGGTGAAATTCTGAGAGTAGATGAATTCGAACTCACTTTGGCAACGACTGCCTTGTTTCATGAATTATGAACCTTGGATTTACTCTTGATAATTCTCAAGCATTCACGAGGCATCTTATCCAAAAAGTTTCCACCCGCAGCAGAATTCAATGAATCTTGATCATTAGCATTCAAAGCATTGTAAAACGTATCTAGCTGATGTAATTCAGAAAATCCGTGATGTGGGCATGCTCGAAGAAGGTCATTAAATCGATCCCAAGCCTCGTAAAACGATTCGTCAAATCTTTGTTGAAATCGACGTATTTTCATTTTGAAGATATGCCGTTTGTGAAGAGGAAATAATTGATTAATGAAATTTGAAACAAGATAATCCCATGTCAAAATTGATCGAGGAGGTTCTTTTCTAGCCAAATCCGGGCTGAACCTTCAAGAGAAAATGGAAAAAGCATAAGCTTAATTGACGTGCTCGGGATATCCGGGAATCTCATCGTTGAGGTAATCTTATTGAAATAACGGATGTGAGCATGTGGATCCTCTTTATCATGTCCGAAAAACTATTTGTTTTGAACAAGATTGATCAAACCATGCTTCACTCAAAATTAGCATTGAATTCAAGAATTACAATTGCATCCTCATACCCCCTCCGTGGTTGCCTTAAGGAAGAATTGTGCCATAATTAAAACGATTTCGTCCCATCGTAACTACGGGAGGAGCTGGATTTTCAATTGGTTCTTCATGATTAAATGGCTCAACAAAAAGCCGGGCGGGGCTTATTGAATGTCGGTTAAGAGTTACGTGGATTGAGAACGAGTGCGCAAGCACAAAATATAAAAGAAAATTTCACTAATTTTTTTTGTTTATCCAAAAACGTATTATCACAATTTATTTTAATAACGGAACAACACAATAAGACAACTTTAAACCTAATAAACAACAAAGCTTCTCGGATAGCTCTTATCGAAAAGAAAAAACTCACAAAGGAGCGGAGGAATAAGAAAGACGCGAAGCTATTAAAAACCCTTTTCCTTTAGGGTCGAAGTTCCAAGGACAACCGCCTTATACTCCTCTTTGAGTTTGTTTATCTTTTTAAAAGGTGAACCGTACCTCGCAAGTGACACAAAAGGTAAGTTTTAATTTATACTTTGGTTCAGGAACCTAGTAATGGGATAATACAGTTCAGTTAAAAGGTAATATATGTTGGTGTTCTTTTACCAACGTTGTGATTTATATTTGATAATTAAAGCAATATTTCTATCTTATTTGTTTTATTTTTAATATATTTTTATAATAATAAAAAGTAAATATCACAAACTTCAAGCACAAATAATCAAACTTCGAAACGACAAACGCTTTCACTCCTCCCCGGCAGCGGCGCCAAAAATTTGATTAAGATTAAATTACACCTTTTTATATATATAATAATATATAATAAAATATATATATATATATATATATATATAATATAAATATTATATATAAGTATATACTATATATATATAAAATATATATATATATATATATAATAATATATATAATAATATATAATAAAATATATATATAATAAGGATGATCTAAAAAAAATCAATAGAATCCGGAAGTAGTATAGAATTTTCCCGGGTCGTTTATCCCCAACGAGGAGCGAATTGGAAAGTCGAAAGTTGTTTTGAATAACAATGCTTGAATGGAAAAGATTTGGGTTTGATTTTCTAAAACTACGGGAAAAATAAAGCAATCTACACTAAAAACGAGAAAATTACACCAATTATACTAAAAATGGAAACGGGAAGCTAAAACGACACACTAAAAACCCTAAATTTTCAAAATTAAGCTTGAATTGATTTTTTCACTTTTAATGTACTTAAATTGACTAAAAAGGAAGTTTAAAGAAAACTAGAACGAAAACGGAGTTAAATTGAGCTAGAAAGTACGAAAAACGAGCACGGGAACGAATCCCGCTCTTTAAAAAACGAGATTTTGCAAAAATGACCTTACGAAAGTTTTTCTATTTTTCCTAGATACTATATGATAAAATAAAATTTTCTAAAAAAGAAAAATATTTTTTTGATTTTTATTTAATTTATTATAATTAAAAAACAGTTTAAAAGAAAATAAATGATAAAAAATATCAAACGATTATAAAAAAATGTGAAAAAATACAGAAAAGTGGATTAAGGTGTACTGGATTTAGGAAAAATAAAAGCTATAAAAGTGGGCTTATAAATAAGCCGTAATAAGCTGAAAACAGCTTATGGGCTTAATGGGCTAAAATGCCCTTAAGGAATTAATTGTGTAGCTCACTACCGGATGAGCTATTGTAGCACAGCGGTAGTGAGTGAGTGTTATAAAACGTGGTTGATGGGGTTGAGGTCCCAAGTTCGAGCCCTGCTCACTTGGGGCCTCCCCTAATCCCAACGTTTTTTATTTCCATTTTTTTACAACTTTTTTAACAAGCTAAAAATAAGCAACTTTAAAAAAGACAAAAAATTTATAACTAGCAAATAAGCACGAAAATAAGCAAAAAAAAGGTCACAGTAAGCTAAATTTAGGTAGTGAGTGTGTTATAAAACGTTGGTTGATGGGGTTGAGGTCCCGAGTTCGAGTCTTGCTCACTTGGGGCCTCCCCTAAAAATAAGCAACTTTAAAAAAGACAAAAAATTTATAACTAGAAAATAAGCACGAAAATAAGCAAAAGAAAGAGAACAGCTAGAAAGGGATAAACACTTAAAATTTTACACTAAGAATCAAATAAGCTCAAATAAGCTTAAGACAAATCCAAATAAGCTAGAACAAGCTTAAACTAACCTAATAAGCTAATGCAACAACAAATAAGCAAAATCAAACAGACAAATAAGCTGGAAAACCTAAATAAGCTATGGGGCTAAACTGCAGGCAAAACAGGTCAAGTAACACACTTTGGGGCTTATTTTTAAGCCCTTAGAGTGGTTTTTGGCTTTCTGGCTTATAGGAGCTTAAAGAGTAGCTTATAGGCTTCCTAAATATGCAAAAATATAAACTAATATATCTTAAGGAGGCCAAGAAAAAGGGCAAGAAAAACGGGTGCTAGCACCAGGGGAGATGTTTACTAGTTTAAAAGGGGCTTAAAGCCAGCTTATAAATAAGCTGGCAAATAAGCTCAAAACTAAAAATAGAGTTAAAACAGATGGAGCATAGCTCTAAGTGAGCTTGTGCACCAAAAATTGAAAGCCAAAAACAAAAGCTACCATCTGATAATGGGATTTGAAAAAGACACTTTTTTAGCTAAAAACACTTGACACAAAAAAATGACAGAATTGACAAAAACAAAGGAGACCAAAATGACTTTATGTTACTGCATTTTATTACAAAAAAAGATGACACAAATCATTCCTCACACAGGTTTTTTTTAAAGCTTAATCAAAGGACCTTATAAACTGTTTTAGTGATAACAGTTTATAAGACAAAATAAGGGAAACTTAAAAACAGCTTATTGAAATCAAAAATTCTGAAAAACAGATTCAAACTACCTAAATATTGATTGTTAAAGAAAGGCAAATGACCTAATGTGATTTTCTACCTATTTTTACCCGTTTTGTACCCTTACCCAATCACCCTTTTAAAACTGTTTTCAACTATTTTGCTTATAATTGATATTTTTATGATTAAAAAATCCTTAGGACCAAGATTTCAAATGAGCTATTAAAAACAATAATAAGCAGTTTAAACGCAAATAAGCACTCTAATAATGCTTGTGATGCAAATATCATATTTCACTAAAAAGACTGTTTAAGGTAAACTCCAAACCAAAGGACAATAAGCAACAATAAATGACAATAAGCATAAAAACACATAAACAAGCAAGGATAAGCACAAAATAAGCAGGAATAAGCAAATCTACAGTAAATAAGAAAAATAAGAAAAAGAGAGACTTACAACACCCTTGCTCAAAACAGGGCTTATAAAAAGATTCTACAAGCTCTAGCTTGTTAAAAACAAGCTAGTGGGGTCCATATAAGCATGCCTTTGTTTGCTTATCTATCTATTTTGCCTAAGGTAATTTTGAGGGGTGAAAGGGATTTTTTTTTGTGTTTTTCTTAAAAATTTTATATCTAAGTACAAATTTTTTTGTTATATTGAAATAGGTTACATAAGAGATTTTTAGAGCTTATTGAGCTTTAGTACATAAGATAACACTAATAACTCATAACTTAACTAGATAAACTTCAAATCTTCATTAATGCTAAAACAGTTTACAATACTTAGAATTTAAAAGACAATAACTTAAAATGATTTTAAAAACAACACTAGGTTAAACTAAAACTAAGATAAAAACTAACTGCCTCAATGGGCTTACAAGATGGCCTATTTATATTAAGCTAATGAACATTATAGGTCTTGAGGTCTTGACCTCTTCTTTCCCTGGGCTTTCTTGGTGAGACGGATTGAGAGTTTTTTTGTTTGTGAGTGACCACCAACGCACATCTATGCTGTCAATTTTGAGTAGACCTAATAAGTCAGATGATCGTAACATTGATTTCTTGTCATTTTCCTTTGCCGAATGAGGGAGTTGGGGATTGCCAAGGTGGATTTTTTTGGTGGGATAAGGTGGTAGGATAAGGTAGACAAAAGGGAGAAGAAAAAGGGATTGTGTTTTTTTGTCTGGTGAGAGAGGTGGGGGAGATGATGAATAGTGCCAGAATTTAGGCTGGAAAATCTGTTTACAAGTTAATTACATTCGTGGCCCTTGTAGGTATAATAACTTTAAGGGTTAGGCAGGAACAGCCCCTCAAAGTTATAGGAGGTTTTGCAAAGTTAGTCCCTAAAGGGATTAACGAAGTTATGGTTAAAGGGTTATGGACTTAACGAGGGTTAGAAGTGGAATTGGGCCATGTGTGCACTGTTTTAGGCTGGCTTTTATAAAAAGAGTGTTGGGCCTTTGTTTAAACTTTTGGTCTTCAATATTATACTAATAGGTTTACCCGGCCCATTAGATGGGTTCGGGTGGGCCCATTAAGTATTCTTTGGTGTCGGCTCCGGTTTTGATCATTGACTTTCTCGGTTGACTTTGACTTTTGTTGACTTTGGCTTCGATTTTACTTTATCTTTTCACGCTTTTCCATTCCGTGCTCGGTTTTGTCTGTTTTTGCTTAATTTTTTTGTCCTTTTGTCGGATATCCGTTTCTTGCACAATATAAGTGAAAACATACAAATACAATGTATTTTTGGTACATTTTGGGTCATTTAAGTCCGATTTTAATGGTGAAAGGTATGTGTAATTAAACGCATACCAGCTTGCGTCTCTCATTATCAAGTTGAGTTTGAAGTTACTCAATTCTTTCATCAGTTGCTTGTCTGCTTCGTGGAAGATGAAAATACCTCTTATATGTAACTCCACTTCTCACTCCTCTTGCATAACCTCCCTTTTCCTTACCAAACACAACTGTCATGGCATCAGTGTCATCATCAAGATTTAAGGTTCCTTCCTTGATCTTGTCATCGGCTTCTTTCTACACAAAAATATGGGAAATAGGTTATTAAACATAAATAAGCATAATAATAGAATTTGCAGTCAAACTTACAAGTTTATCTCCTACTGATCTAATATCATCATTTGTAAATTCTCCGTCTTTGTTTATCCTTCCTTTCAACCACATTATACCACGCGGGGGTTCTTCATCTGCTTTAATTTCTTTATTTTCGATCTAATAAACCTCAAATGCATACACATGTAAAGTTAAACCAAGATAAACAAAAATATGAGGGTGTTAAATGCAAATGTGCAAATTATGCAATGTAATCAGATTCATTTCTCAAACTCGTATCTCAATTTGTAAAACAAACATTATGTAATCTTACCATTTTCTCATTCACAAAAAATATCCACCTCGTCCCATTTTATGATGATAAACATTTTTGGAACGCGCCATTTTACCTCTAGCTGATTTCTCCTAAAAACACAAAATCACAAGTGTTGGGATTAAAAGCCTTTTTGATGCTGTTAAAGATTAATGCTACTCAAGTAAAGATAGTGTTGCTGATGATCTTCAAGGAAAATATACTAAGTGGTTAGTACTGCTAGTGTAAATATGTTACTACTGCTAGTTAATCTATTACTACTGCTAGTATAACTTAGTACTGCTAGTATAAAGTTAGTACTGCTGGAGAACTACAATGAAATATATGCCAAGTGTTTACTACTGCTAGCAATACAGTTAATACTGCCAGTGGGAGTTAATACTGCCAGTGAAAGTTACTACTGCCGTTCAAGTTAAGACTGCCAGTGGAAAAGTTAATGTTGCTAGATTGTTAAAGCTACTGAGAAGATTATAGCTGCTTATTATGAAATGACATATAGACTTAAATAAAGATGACTAATTAAAACCGTGTATGCATCGTTGGTCGTGTATTTTACAAACTCGACCCATTCTTCTGCTTTCACAATTGCACTATACTTGGCCGGGAGTTCATTCAGTTTTGAAGGTGTA
>BQNB010088768.1:0-27577 GCA_026074375.1 Tanacetum coccineum | reverse complement strand
ATATAATATTTGCCTCGACCGATCCCACAGACTATGACCGTTTTTCTACTAAAATGAGCTCTAAATTTCAAATGTCAATGATGGGTTAAATATCCTTTTTCTTAGGCTTACAAATTTCTCAGAATAAGATTTTAAAGAAATTTGATCTTCATAAAAGTGACCCTTTTAACACTCCCATGGTAGAGCAAACAAAACTGGATGAGGACCTCTCAGGGATCCCTGTTGACCAGACCCAATATCGCAGTATGATTGGATCGCTGATGTATCTCACAACCAGTAGACCTGGCCTAATTTTTGTTGTGTGCATGTGTGCAAGATATCAATCTAAGCCCACTAAAAAGCACATTGAAGCAGTTACACGGGTATTTCGGTATCTCCAAGGATCCATAAATATGGGTATTTGGTACCCGAAAGATGCCGCCATGGCACTAACAGCATACGCAGACGCAGATCATGCAGGTTGTCAAGATACTCGAAGAAGTACATCTGGCAGTGCTCAGTTCCTTGGTGACAAGTTAGAAAATTGGTCATCAAAGAAGCAAACTAGCACATCCATCTCGTCTACAGAGGGTGAATACATCGCGATGTTTAGATGCTATGCCTAAATCCTATAGATGAGGTCTTAATTATCTAATTATGGCTTTGCATACAATCACATCCCTCTATATTGTGACAACAAGAGTGTCATAGCTCTCTGCTGCAATAACGTCCAGCACTCCAGGTCTAAACACATCGACATCCGACATCATTTCATCAGAGAACAAGTGGAAAAGGGAGTGGTTGAGTTGTATTTCGTGAGGATAAAGTATCAACTGGCAGATATATTCACTAAGGCACTGCCCAGAGAATGATTCAAATTCATTCTCCCGTGGCTTGGCATGAAGAGTATGAAGCCAGAGACACTCAAACGTCTTTAGGATGACCAGGATGAGTAACGGATTTGCTTCAAGTATCCTATGTAAATATGTACATATTCCTACTCAAAAAGAAAATACAAAAATATAAAACCAACAAAAATCCATAAAAATCAGAAAATAGAAAATACCAAAAATAGTTTAAACTTTTCAAGACATGTCTTCCGTTTATCGATAACATTTACGGTCCTAGAAATGTCATTCAATAATGACACGGGTCTTTAAATGAAGCTCGAACGGAAGTTTAAACTTTTCAAAACATGTCTTTATGGCTTGCTATTATTTCTGATATGCAACCCGGTTTTCAAAATGAGGAAAGCATGTCGCCAAAAAGACGGTTGTTCCTAACAACGGGTGATTAAGTTCTCCCGGGCATGGATTACTTTATATCCGTGCACCCTCGATCTAATGTACGCTTCAGTGCATCATTTCTTGATCAAGAAGAGAAGTCTTCTTTTTATCCAAATGATTTTCCGTCTATGATTCTTCAGAAAATTATTTGTGTTTTTCATGGTGGGAAAGTTTTGTTTGAAAATCAATCGGACTTGAAGTTCTAAAAAATTTGACACTCAATCAACGACTACAACTCTTTAAATAGAAAACGGGTCATTGATTGAGGGGGAGAGTAGTTTTTCAAATTTATGACATCTAACGGGCATTTTTATGCATCATTTTGAGGGGGGTTAAACGTGTGTTAACTCAAAAGGCCAAAAGTGTCAATTATATGCAAGTATAGGGTCTGATGTGCTATTTGCTACTTGTCTCCTAGACTCATAAAATGTAAAGGACCATTTGTGCCAATTATGTATCTCAAATTTCCTCTCAGTAACATACATACCTTAAATAGATAAGAATTTTGAAAGAGAGGGGCCAAATATGTCAATAGCTGAAAGTTGTATGCTAGTATTAATACTCTTTGCGTTTTGACCTGGTCAAAGTAACCAAAAATCAGTCAAACCCTCTTTCCTTTTCTCTCTCATACTCAAAACTCAACATCCTTTGCGATTTGTCTAATTTGTGCCCATTTGTGTGATTTCTCGCTTAGGTAATGCTTGATTATTACTCGTTATCATCCATATATGCAAAATCATGGCCTGAAACTCAATAAATCGTATGTTTTTGTAGATTTTCGTGCTTTACCTTCTTCCAAATCTTGGTGAGTGCTTGTAGATGTGTTTTGTTTGCTGGGGTAGCTTTAGAATTTATTATTGATGCAAAATAAATGCCTGATATGTTTCCCCAATAGCTTCTTTAGGATCCTTGTGATTTTCGAATAAGGTTTGACTTTGTCAGTCAAAATCATTGTCGTATGATGTTTGAAATGGCCATTTGTTGTTGGTATGGTTGTTAGAAGGTATTATTGATCGTATTATAATGATCTGATTAAGCCATAGATGCCTTAAGTTGTAATTGGAATCTGCGTTTTTTTAGGTATGCTTGATTGCGTTTTGGTTTGAAGTTCTTGGTTGCGTTTTGCCTTAAGTGTTCTAGATTGCGTTTTGCCTAAGTGTTCTTGATTGCATTTTGTATAAAGTGCTTGATTGCGTTTTGTGTGGAATCCCTCTATTGTGTTTTGCCTTATACATGCCTTTGCGTTTTGCCTGATACATGCCCTTGCGTTTTGCCTAATATATGTCTTTGCGTTTTGAGGTTTAATACGCTCTTGCGTTTTGTTTGTAATATTGTGCAAAGCAGGACAAAATGCAATCAATTGCATTTTTTGATTGAAGACCCTCATTAGTTCAAATGTAGGACCCACATTTTCAAATTTTTTCAAAAATGCTGCGTTTTGATTATATTTGAATAAAATTTTAATGCGTTTTGTCCAAATTACATTTTGCCTGATTGCTAGTTGCCTATAGCGTCTTGCCTTTGCTTTTTGTCTAATTTTTATTAAAATATTCTTTGCGATTTGGGTGTTGCGTTTTGTCTGCACTGCGTTTTGCCTATTGCGTTTTGATTATTCTAATAAAATTGGTCTTTGCGTTTTGGCTTTTGCATACTTTGCATTTTGTGTGATGTGTTTTTCCCAGCTGCGTTTTGTCATGTCATCTGAGTTTTGGTCATTGTGTATCGGTCACTGAGTTTTGTCTCCACTATCATGAGTTGACTTCTATTGACTTAAGTGTTGTACATCTCAGTTGACTATCACTTTAATATGATTAATGTGTCTATTTTGACTTGGACTTATGTCTATGACTGTCTAACCCTCAAGCATGTGCTCTTATCTAACATCACCTTCCTGTATATATGTCTTCGTTGATGGATGTGTGCAGTTACAATGGCTGATGCAAATATCCATGCTCCTAATATTCCAGTTGCTGCTGATTCTCCACCTACTTGTTCAGATGAGCAAATCTTGCCTCGTAACAAATGGGTTCCAGTGGGAAAAAGCAATTGTTTCTTGGATGTGGAAAGAACTCAAGCCAATCCCATATTCAAGATTGCAGTGGACATATTAAAGAACACCAACTTCTTCAAAGCTTTCACCGCTTCCTCCACCATTCCATCCATTTACATCCAGCAGTTCTAGGACACCATCAGATTTGATAAAGACAAAGGATACAGTTGTCAGCTGGATGAACAACGCTTCTATCTCACTAAATCTTCTCTAAGAGATGCACTTCAATTATCAAAAGACAACAACAATTTCTTACATCCACCAAATGCTAACACTATAATCTCCTTTGTCAATGAACTGGGTTACCCAAATGTCATCAGAACCTTATATGGGTTCGTGACAAATGACATGTACCAGCCGTGGAGGGCACTCGCCACTATCATCAATCTTTGTCTCACAGGAAAGACCTCATCGTTTGAAAGGCCAAGAGCTCCAGTGTTGCAGATCTTATGGGGTGTTGTCAATAGGACAAATATCGATTATGCTGAGAGGATATGGGAAGAATTTACTCAGTGTATCCACTCATTCATAGAGGACAGGATGAATCTGGCTCTTCATACGAAGGGAAAGAAGATAGTTAATCCACTTGTGATTCTGGGTGTCCATTTTACTAAGCTGGTCATCAATCACCTCTAGAGTAAACACAAGTTCCATAAAAGACCAGGTTCTCTACTCCACCTGCCTTATGAGGAGTCTGCTTTGGGATACCTGAAATTCTCATTCAAGAACACCAAAAGAGTAAGGTTTGGGATGGCAATTCCAGATACACTTATATCTAAGAACATTCAATCTGCTACCTATTACCCCAAATATGTGGCAAAGGTTGCTAATTATCAGCGGTATCTCGTTGGAGAAGTTGTCAGTGACGATGAAGCACCGGCTACTAAACTAGCAAAGGGGGCAAAACCCAAAACAACCAGGAAACGAAAACCGCAATCACCTAAAACCACACCAGTGGCAAAACCTGCAGCCTCCAATATCTCCAAATCTACTTCATCTCAACCACCCAAACCCAAACCTGCACCTACTAAGCCTCAGTAGAAAGAAAAAAAGTTTGTTATAGGACACACGAGTTGAAGCCCCATCTCAAGCAAAACATTCTAAAGCTGGTAAGGTGTCAAAGAAGAGAAATCTACAGAGCACTCTTAAGTTGGTAGATGAGTTTGTAGATGAAGGTGTTCCTGCGGATGAACCCAGGTTTGGTGATGAAGAGGCTGATATGTGTAAGGCAGTGAAAGAAAGTTTAAAAGATGCTTATGTTGTACCTCGGGGATCACTTCCACCAGTGGTAATCAGGGAACCCAAACCTGGAAAATATCAACCACTTCTAGAGGTACAGGGAAAGGGGAAAGATAAAGTCAGTGAGGAACAAGCTGCTCAGGTTTTACTCAACCTTCAGACTCCAAAGAAAAAGAACTCTGCTGAATAGTTCATCTTTCAGAGACGCACTCCCGCACCTAATGTACCCTCGAGCCATGAAGAATCCTCTTCCCTATATGTTGAACTGGGTCTAATGATATCGAAATGGAATCTGATAATGAGGCATCTCGTGAAGGCCAGGCTGGATCAGATCCTGGTAAACAAGTTGAAGACCAGGCTGGATCAGACCCTGGTAAACAAGTCAAAGGCAGGGCTGGATCAGACCCCGGTGTTGCTGCGGATTCTCAAATTCAACCAAGTCATGTTGTTCATGTTGGACCAAACCTTGAACACATGAATCTTGAGGTCTTTGATACTTCACCTCAAACAAACCCAGAGCAATGGATGAAGAATTCACTACCATGGCTTATCCAAATGTTCAGGAGAACCTTAAACTCCCAACTGAAGGTGAAGTGAGACTGGAGGGACCAGCAAGCTCAGCTGGAACCCTGTCTTCTATGCAAAACCTCGGCAAGGAACTTAGCTTCACCAATCAGTTCCTTGTAGAGAAGTCACAGGAAGACGAACCTGAAAAGACCAACACTGAAGTGGAAGTTCAATCTATGGTCATGGTTCCCATACATCAGGACCCCTCGTCAGTTCCTCTAATGACCTCTCCAATTATTGATCTCACTGTCTCTCAACCAGCTTTCACAACGGTTCAAGCATCAATACCTACATCAACAGCAACAGTCACGACAACAACAACCACAACTTTTCCGCCACCACCACCTCAACCACAACAAGGCATCTCAAATTCGATCATAATTCAGTGGATTGGTGAGTTGGAACAAAGTATAGCAGATCTAGTGGAGGAAAATCAAACCCTAGAGGAAAGGTTAGACAAGCAAGGGAATAGGATGCACCAATTAGAGACTCAAGATTTGTCTGGAATGATCAAAGAACAGATAATGGAGTATATGCGGACGCAAGAGGTTGACCAAAAAATCTATGAAATGATGAAAGAGGTGATTACTGCATCAGTTCAGTATGCAATGAGAGCTCCTCTTCGTGCTCACTTCAAGGATCTCCCAACTTCTGACATGAAGGAGATTTTGCTTCAACGCATGCTTGAGGATAATTATGACAAGGGCCACGAGGATCACAAGATAGCCTATGAAGCATTACAAAAATCTATCCTTCGTGATGAAAGTGAGCAATTTGATGCAGACAAAGCTGAGAAGCTTAAAAAGACGAAAAGGAAGCAGGATTCACCAAAAACCCCACCTGGGTCACCTCCTCCACCACCTCCTCCTCCACCACCGTCTGGTCCATCAGGGGCTTCCGGTACAACTAGAGCCTCTGATTCTGCTCAAGATCCTCTTCCACCACCATCGTCTCCAACAACTAATCAAGGTGATCAATCTCAAGGCTCAGATGCTCCAGGCTCGTCTAAGACAGCTGCTTCAACAGCATATACAGCCTGGACAATGACAACCTCCAGATTTGAGCCCTCTACCTCATCTATTCCTGAAGACGTATTTATGCATGAAGAGTCAGACGTTGAAGCTCAGGATCTGGTGTTTGATGATGAAGATATCGACAGTAGGTACATTCCTAAAGTTAATCTGAATCAGGAATGGTTTAAACCTCTTTCTGAAAAAGAAATACCTGCGACTCCTAAACCTGCTTGGTCCATTCCTTCATCAATTCTACCTATCCCCATAAACAACTAGGCATCTGTTATAGCCTCTAGCTACGTACCTCCACCGGAGAACTATCTGCTCTCACAGACCGGTGATATTGGGGGGTTTATTGATTGGTTCTGCAAGAAGCAAGGAATCACAGAGCTCAAAATGGAACACTTGGAAGGTCCTGTATATGAAGTTGTCAAAGCCTTCCATCCTGACGTGATTCATCTCCAATTTCAAATGGAAGAATGTCACAAGCTTCTGACCAATCAAGTGGACGACGTACTTCTCAGGCATAATGTCAGTAGACCACTCCCAGTGGGTAGTCCTCCAGGTCAAGTCACGATTCAGACAAAGTTCTTTTTCAACAATAACTTGGAGTATCTACGATTCTATAGCAAGGGTAACAGACTTGTGTTGTCAATGACAAAGATAAAAGCTGCTCATTATCCTGATGCCGGGTTAGAACAAATGGTACCAGATCAGATGTGGATCAAAGAAGAGTGCATGTATGACATTTTAGAAACCTATGGTATCTCCCACTGGTGGTTCAAGAGACAAAAATTCTACATTGACCGACACTCAGCAAAAAACAACTGAAGAGCTATTGTCAGGACTCACATGTGAATCCTAAGTGTCATCAGGATTGAAGTCTTTTCTATTTACGGGTACGATTACATGAAAAAGATAATCCTTCGAAGAGCAGATAATCAGGAATATACTATTGCTGAAAATGACTTTAAGGATCTGTACCCGAGTGACTTTGAACACTTGTACTTGTTGAATTTCCGAGGTCACCTAAACCACCTACCGCCAAGGGACAAGAAGATTCTCTCTACTGCTGTCAACTTATGGATCAGGAATCTGGTTATCAGAAAAAGGGTAGAAGACTTCCAACTCGGCATCGAGAGTTACCAGACTTAGATAAACCTCACCAAACCTCGCTGGGAAGCTACAGGTCTCGAGTTCATGCATGACTACAAGATTCTTGACTCCCCAAGAGCCGTACTGTTCAAAGATAAGTATGGTATGCAAATGCTCATGCGCTTCAACAAAATCCATAAGTTCAATGACGGGACTCTACAACAAATAGATGAAGCTTTGGACTATCAGGTAAAGTAATTCAAGGTTAACAAGATCAATCCGAGGCTGAATACCAGGTTCTGGACCAAGAATGATGTGATAAAGAGCAAGCAGTTTATGTTTTCCATTCAGAAGAGGCTAAAGTTCAGGAGAATCTTTCAGAACTTGGAAAGCTTTGTTGGTGGAGGAATACGAGAAGGAGACTACAGACTTCTATGGAGAACCGAATGATGACATCTTCTCTGTAGCTTCTAGTACTTCTTGTGTAGTATATATTGTAAATTTGTACATTATGTAGTAGTAATTATGATGTGTCTCATGTCAGTATACATATTTTTCTGAGTTTGTGTCAAATTTTGAAACCATTAGAACAAACTCATCAATACTGACACGAACTAGGTTCCTCACTAGTTGAGGGGAAGCCTGATTATGTTCCATTATTGGCTTACATTAATCACACACATTTTCTCCAAAATTTTCCTAACTTAAATCAATTGAGATCTAAAAATCTCAACGGGTTTGAAATTTTTGATCGGGGGAGAGAATGTGATTTTAGTATGAAAATCTGATAGAAATGTAATTTTTTGGACTCATTAATATGCTCTCCCATATGTGCTAAACTATTTTGAATATCGATGCACATATTAAGGGGGGGCAAATGATGTATGATGACAATTGTGGAAATACCAAAGACCGACCCTATAATTACTTTATCAGAGTTATAAGGATGGTAAGGTTAGGTATGAGTTCCCACAATCTCGCCAGATCCGGAGGGATCTACCCAGGGACAAATTACTAGTTAGTGTAGAAGTCCTTAGGTATGATTACAAAAGGAGTAATGTGAATAAGGGAATAGTGAGGACTGAAATGGAGCTAGTACTGGAACATACCCAACAAGGCACTAGCAATGAAGTCTTAGTAAGTGCTGAAGGGGTTGAAGAATGAAAAAGAAATGTTAAGATAAAGGGTGAAAAGAAAGCAAGCCTCCTTTAACATTAGGCAGAAACTGGGTCAATACATATGCTGTCAGAATCACTTGGTTGATTATTGACATTGAAGACAAGTATCATGGACCCAGTGATACGCTGCACAACCCTCCTTAGCTACTTAGAATCTCTCAAAAGATTTTTGTTTCAATTGTCACAGAGACTTAACACGTAACTACTGACTATCTCACTCCAAGATAGTTGGTATTGAAAAGGTGGCAGTCTGCTCCAGCCTTCGCTTACTTAAATCAAAATGAACTATTGAGTCTAGAGCCAAAAGATCATCAATTAATCTTGTTAGGACATAATTCAAATGTTCTTGTTTATCACACACTGTGAAAACAAGTAATGTATAATCAGAGTCTTACGCATCATCCTTGTGATTTTGCCAGAACATCCGAGTGATACTTATTTACTCACAATAAAGATGGAAATCATGCTTGAGCTAACATCAAATAAGCTCGTGGTAGGTGACTTGTGAGATCCTTTATGGGTCAAACTTGTGACACTGGATATCAAATCGGTCTAGATTTTTTAATTGACGATTGAAGAATTTTGATAAATGCTTAAAACTCTCGATATGTCACAAAAATCAATTTCTTAAGTGACATATCGATTGATTTTCAAATCAATTTTCATCCTCAATTGGTAAGATAGTAACTAACCGATTCACTCTTATCGTGTTGTCTGCTTTGAGACATTCCGATGAAGAGAACAGATAAGTAAGGAGATTCTGATGTTTATGCATTAGAAGATCCGATACTGATGCTGGAAATCCTATCAAGGAGATTCTTCTTAAGATTGAATCTACCTGATCACAGGTTGGTCCTTACGGATTCGAAGGTTACTCCAACCAAAAACGGGCGAATGACAAAGCCATATTCATCCCATAACTTTATTGCTAACTGTTTTATTACAGGTTCATATAAAGATGAAGATGGCGTCAACCTATTCCAGCAGAGTCAAGTTCATAGCTACATGCTCATACTCAAGACTCAATGACTTTGCAACATCAAGGAAGAATGACCTAAAGCTTCCGCAACTCTGATATCAACTTCTTCATTAGTACGTGAAAGTAATAAAGTCATGAAGTGATGAAGTTATGCAAATACTAAGTCATGGTTTCAAGATTGCAACAAGTATGAGCATGTCGGCCCAAAAGTCACGAGCACACAAAGTAAAAGATCACAAGATGATGATTAGAGATTAAGATTGGCTGATGATCTCAAGAATGTTCAAGATCACATACAAAGACAAGCCTAATGGAACAAGCTAAAGCTTAAAGTCAAAAGATCACTACATTTTGTACAAAGAAACCAATGAATGAAGAATCAAAGATTACGAGCTACTGTCATTAGATCAAGACTTAGAATGCTAGAATTCAAACTGTATTTTCTGGGGTGACCTCCCTTAGGGGGAGATTGTTAGGTTTACGAAAAAGACTCGGTCACCCCGTGTATTGTCTAGAATAGCATAGCTCGTAGTTTAATCATTAGCGTATGAATTATGGTGTTGGGCCGGGTCTTTACCCACATGTTAGCCCACTCCATAGCCCACTTAGGGCACTTAAACTCTTGTATTTAAACACCCTTTCCAGCCATGGGAAGGGTTGGTTGTTCAATTCATATTACACACACTTAAGGTGTTTTCTCTCACTAGCATATTCACTTTCTCTCTCTACAAGAAATTGGCCAACCCATCATCTCTTGATTGTGTTATGATATCTAATATACTACATAATCTAAAGATTTCCGCCGAATTTTACACTTCGAAGCAATGCTCAGGGAGTTTCTTATCTTAATTCTACTCTTTTCTTTTCTTTTATTTCCATAATGTACAATAGGGACATTGTACAAATCAAGTGGGGGATGGGAGTAGAATTAATACTTGACATATTTATTGCCTTTGATTTTCTAGTTTTCTTTGAAAATTATGTCAATTTTAAAATTTTTGACAAATTTTTCTTAAATAACTAGAATTAATCTTTGCCGAATGCACATTACCCTTTATTATTACTTGGTAAGATTTATGCCTAATATTCCGTTTCCATCATATTACTCAAAAATCCACCAAAATATTTAGTGTGCCGGTAGTATTGTAGACTTTAGAACTTGGCATGTACATCATTTCGAGACCTAATTGATTAGCAGGAATAGATAGTTCAAGAAGGCAACACTTAGAAAATCACCCAAATAGCCTATATGTGTGTGTTTATCAACTTGTTACACTGACTTGTCGACCTCCCGTGATAAACCCTTTTGTTGCACTCATTATTAGTGCAAGATACCCCTAGATCACCCTTGTTAAACCAATCTATGTTTTCTCCCAATGTCATATGTATCGTTACACCATTTCACCTTAGCCTACCATGTAGTCTTTATTTTCTTTGTGTTGAAATTTCTGGCTATTTAAGTCCATGATTCAAGGGAATGGGAACGAAAATTGTATGCATTCGTGGAAGACCAATAATTTATGATCTATAAAGACCCCTTGTATCACCACTTTCGACATTGTTTATCTCAAGTGGAGGGATGTGCGCATAATATCGGATGTTGCAGGGGCAATAATTAAAGATATAAACTCCTGTAACATTTTTTATATTTATCATGAAGAAAATGAAGAAAAGAGGGTAAAACAAAAAAAGTCACCCATGTGCTAAAAAAATATAAAGATGGTGCAAAATAAAAATAAAAAATAAAGCTAGTAGCCCATTATTGCACCAAGATATCTCAGTAATTATGAAAAATGGAGCTAGTAGCCTATTATTACACCAAGTCGTATCAATATTTATGAAGAATGAAGCTAGTAGCCCATTAATTGAAGATTAAATTTTCAGACTTAAACTCTTAGACCCATGGATGGATAGTAGTTGGCTATGACAAACTCATATTACTTTATACTATTTGTTTTGTGTTTTTATGTTAACAACCATTAAATGTGTATCCCATGTTTATCCTAACCCTTCATCACCCTTAAAAACCATATTACCCTTGTTGTCTTTGAGAGTTATTTAGACCCTAATTCTAACTGGTACATATTTATGTACTTTCCAAGCTTATGATAGAATACATGCTATGATTGTACAATTGAGAAATTACCCCGAAAATGAAACACTTAGACTAGTGGAGAGCTGAGCGACTTTTTATCCCCTTTTCGTGAGGTGTTCGGCTTTGATGTTTTCTAGCATAAGAGTTTTATAAATTCATTTCTTAAAGTTATTCTCGAGAAATCTTTTTATGAAATGTTTTAACAGGTTCTACTTGAGGGCAAGCAGAAGTCAAGTGGGGGGATATTTGATAACATTAAATATTTAATACTTTTTGGTGGCAAAATACCCCCTATATTACCTGCAAATGTTTCACTAATACTCAAAAACGAGATATTTTCTATCATTTTCTAGTTATCTAGTAAAATGCAGGAAAGTGACAAAAACAAGAGAAAAAGGACTTAAAGTGTAATTATTTAAAGAATGTTACGGCGCAACACCAAATATGGTTATGCCGTAACATATATTAAGCAAGTACGAAGATCAAGGACAACTTTACGGCGTAACACCATATTTGGTTACGACGTAACCATGTATTTGGAAGGAAATCTTGCCCAAGTTACGGCGTAACACCATATCTAGTTACGCCATAACCAAGAAGATCCACAAATATGGAATGAAGATCACGTACTTATGGACATTATTTGAAGGTTACGGCGTAATACCATATCTGGTTACGCCATAACAACTGCTCAAATATGAAATGCCGTGTAAGAAGGTTACGGCGTAACACATTTATAAGTTACGTTGTAACAAGTTCGATACCTATAAATAGAGGCCTCATTCAAGCTATTTCAACGTCACTTCCTCCATAGCCAATTAGAGAGGCGACAAATGCTTCCAACCTTTAAAGAATTCCACCTGGAGTCCAAGAGAGATCACACTTTACTAACTTTTTGTATTTAATCGTTCAAATACAAATACTGTAATAATTATGAGTTTTCAATGTATGATTTCTTCTATTTCTTGTTGTTTTCATTACCATGAGCGGCTAAGCACTTAAAGTGATGGCCTACTTATGTAGTTACTTTTGTTATGATTGTTTCCTGTTAGATTATGGTTTCGTTAGATATTCCTTGACTATTGTGTAACCCTGGGTTTTGGTAGTACGGGTGGTTTAGACTTGGATTCCCCCATTATTAGATTATCTTGTCAATATAGGATCCAACGGGTACTAGGGAGGATCACCAACTCCTTGCCTAGTGTAGGAACTGACCGATCATCGTACTTATCACTCAATATACTTAAAAAGTACAGGAACTCTTTCAGAGAGGGTTAATAATTTGTATAGGTTATTAGATTAATTTTGGGAATAGTTGGGATTAATCACTGCGACCTAGATATCCTACCTCCTATACAATTTGGACTGAGTCGGAATCGCAGGAAGTATAGGATAGACTGCATATGCATATTCAAGTCTATCGACCTTAGAAACCACTAATGAAACCATTGTTTAACATTGCACATGAAAACGTTTTCATAACAATAGTAATGAAGTAACTAGGTTAGCATGTTTTATCTCTTGATATCTCCTACTCTTTTAATTTTTTAGTATTTAGTTTTATTGTTAAAATTTCATTTCAATTCAAATCAAAAACCATTTTCTAAACGTGACATTTCAAATTAAAACTAATTAAAACTTAGCTTTTGGGACGACCTCGGATTTACCATTCTTTACTACTCACGGTCTGGTTCTCTGCCCGTTAGTGCGTTGTTAGGTAGATCGAGTTTTATAAATTTAAAACTTGGTAAAAATATATTTTAAAATAAAATACGCATCAACCATGTTCTTGACCCTTGTTTGGCTGTGTGAATAAAGTCTACCATTTAGGAGTCAAACCACGATGCACACTAACCTGTCATACCACTATTACATAAAATATCATATTTGACCGTTACGGGTCTAATTATTTGAATACGTTGACCTTTGTTAGGTATTAGGGACAAAACGTGTTGTAAACATTATCAAATTTATTAAAAACTTAAGTAAATGATTAACTTTGTATCTGTTGATCATTGTTAACTTTTAGGGATGAAAGTTATATTATGCAAAAAAAAATTCCCTCCTTTTTTTAGTATTTTCCCTCATTTTTCCTCCTACCAGAAAAATAATTTACTAACAAATTTCGTCCCTGCCAATTTAGTCTTATATTCCCTATTTAATGATGTCTCAGGACTCAGATACTCAACCAACTCATTATTTCTATTCCATTCTAAATATTCCGGCAACATCTTTAAAAATAATTAGATATTGGGGATGTTGTCAAAAGAGCGCAGAACACAGGCTCGAGAAACCTATTCACCACAACATAAAGTGCTTACTAATGACGACCTTATAACTCAAATCTAAATCCGATTGCCTATTCTTTGTATTCATCTGTTTGCAACCGTGTCAAAACAATGGCTAAGAATTATTAAATCCTCTCTTTTCATCAAAAACCTAGCCAAATCACTAAAGTTGATCCTCTTGTTGGTCATTTTGTTAATCACATCAGATCTTTGTTTGAAAGTGATTTTGTGTGGTTAGATCCCAGACTTCAGTCAAAAAAATCCGCTATGGATAAGTCCTTTACTCTTGGCTCCACTGAGGAAGCTGATAATGTTAAGATCTTGTAGTCTTGCAATGGGTTGCTTTGGTGTGGTAGTTCAGGGATGCCTGTTTTGGATTACGTATATAATCCATCCACTAATCAGTATAAAAAGCTTTCGTATCCAGATTGCTTGCTTGATAATTCACCTTATTATAACAGTGCTGGATTGAGAATCGTCTTTGATCCTACAAAATCACCACACGACAAATTGGTGGATGTTGGACGCACAATTTGTGACACTAATATACAAATTTATTCTTCAGAGATAGGCAAATGGAGCCTCTGCATTGATCGTTTTAACTACTTCAGTTTTGATCATTTTGATAGTGAAATATATTGAAATGATGGGTTACATTGGCTAGAAACCTAGAATAGGCAGCTTATGCATTACAACTAAAATATTGAAGACCCTGACCATCCAATTATAACAACCATACCAATCCCTCAACGGGGAATGACTTTCCTCAAGTCTTATGGCTATATGGATCCAATGAAAATACTCATACAAATGTCTTACTTGTTACATCTGGAAGGAAAATTGTTTGAGTGGGGTTGGGTCTTTGTTTCTTGTTTGTTTAGATGATTTTAGCTCTGGCAATTTTACTATCTACGAGATGATGATAGGGTGTTCTGTGTGGACGGTTAGGTACCGTGTTCATATAGATGACTTTATGACTCCCTTTCCTGAAGGTTGGTCGATTCGGTCTAATGTTTGGAGCATTATTTTGGGAGAAAGGGAATAAGATTCATTTTTGGTGATCAACTTATCTGGAAAGGTTATACAATACAACCGAATACCAAAGACTCTCCACAAGATATATGATTGTGGATCTAATCAACTTGATGATAGCCATGATGATAATGATGATGATGATGATGAGCTCCTTCAGCAATTTCAAGCTGAACATAACGTTTATGAGTTCATACCGTCTTTTGCAACTATGTAACTAGCCGTCTTTGTGTAATGTTTGTTTGAAATTGCTATTAGATTGAATATGTTAGGTCTTTCGGGTATGTCCAAAGGCTTATTCAGTTGAGATAGCATTCTATGCTTTTGTTTGTTCAAGTAATATAGTTATAACTTTGACTTTTACTAGTCAACATGGGTGTACACAAGTCAAAATGGATTAGGATTTGAACACAAATTATGCTGCATTTTTACTTTAAAAAATCATTCTAGTAGAAGCACCATACGCAAAATGCACAAACAATTAAGTTATAGTAACCACAACAAAGTTAAGAATATCCAAAAGAAGCAAAGTTAAATGTACCAAGACCAAAACAACAATTTTAAAGTTATATGTTTTTTCACTAAGCCAAAAGATGAACATACACCACCTTCACAAACACATGCACAAGCTTCAAAAACCCAAACTAAAGTACCTACAACATCTTCCTTTTACCTTTACTCCTTACATTTGAACTTCCTCCAACATCTTCTTTCGAACTTATAATTCCAAATTCTTTATTCAGAATTTGTTGCCAAGTTGTAACAGCTGTAAGGCCTAAAACGTAATTCGTCACTGGAGGTGGCCTTTTTGTTAGAACTACAAGAGTTGTACAAGTTGACCCTGTTCTAGTTGTGGGTGCAAGATATTTTGACCTTGATTTGGGTTTTGCAGGTTTTGTGATTGCTGCATTGTTAAAGCTTGACCCATTTGAACTTAAATCATCATACCATTGTACAATATCTGATGGAATAGTAACTTTTTTGCTTCTGCAGAGCTTGACCCTTGTTTACCATAAAAAGCTTTTTTCGCTTGGGTAGATCTTGACCCTAGTTTATCTTTAGAAGCTTTTTTTTGTTCCCAAGTACAATCAGAGCTACAAGTATCCTCAGAGCTTGACTTTAAGGTATCATCAAAGCTTTCATCAGAAGTAACTTAAAAAGGGTTATGATCAGAGCTTTCATCAAAGGTAGCTTGAAAAAGGTTATGATCAGACCCTTCATTAGAGGTAGTTTGAGCTGGGAAATAATCATAGCTCGTGTCTGATTCAATAATTATGACCTTTGTAAATACGATATGATTGTTAAACTTAGTTTCAAAATCTACATTGCTTCAATTCAGTTTAGTTCCTAAGGTACATTAACCTTAAAGGGGTGTTTGGCTGAAATCACCTTGTTTCCTAAACTTAGTTTCCAAATTTACATTGGTTTAATTCACCTTATTCCATAACTTAGTTTCCTAAAGGGGTGTTTGGATAAATCAATTGTTTCCTAAACTTAGTTTTCTAAGGTACATTGGTTTAATTCAGCTTATTTCATAAGGTACATTAAACTTAAATGGATGTTTGACTTAAATCAATTGTTCTTTAAACTTAGTTTACTAAGGTATAAACTTTGTTTCCCTATTACTATATACAGTAAATTAGCATCCCCAACAGTCTAATACTAATGCAATATCCTCAAAAGAACATTTACCTCTTTCCATTACCATTTTCTCTTTTCCCTTGTTAATATGCATTATCTGTTTTTCCTTGTTAAGATGTTGTCCAGCTTTCTCAATCCTCTTTTCAATAAGGTCTTGAATCTTCATTTATGTTACCTTTCTTTTGTCATCTACACATGAAGAAAACACTCAATACATAAGCCACAACTAACTATATAAGAAGAAGTGGCAAAATGGGTCAATGAAATAGCATCATGAACCTGCAAGTCACTCCCATACTTGTACACTTACATTTCACACGCTTATGTTTCTCCTACTCTCTTTTCAATAAATCATCGAGTATGTCATCAGCTATAGCATCATAAACCTGCCAGTTACTCCTATACTTGTGTGAAAAATAATTAATCATGTCATCCTTTACTACAAACCTATTTAAGTCCATAGCTTTCCAGGAATCTGCCATTGATATGAAGTTTGATCTAGGGTTTGTTTGGGTTTTGGGAGTGAAGAGCCAGTTTTGGTAGTGAGAATTAAATGGAGTGTGTTTGGAAAGTTTTCTAAATTGAGTGAAGAGTCAAATTTGTTGGGAAAACAGAGTCAACACTCGTTTAAATGGTAAAGGACTTACATACATAGGAACTATTCCTGCAATTTTTTGTAAACAATAAAGACTGATGATGCAATTTAGTATTTTGTACCCAAACTTAAATGATGGTATGCTATTACGGCGACACTTTATTTTCTACTTGCAATGATGACATCTCAGCTTCTATGCACGACAATTGATAGTTTGATTTAATTATTTATAGGGTAATCACACTCATTTCGTCTCACATATACATCTAAACTGTTTACCTAAAATTTTAGTCAATGGCCACTTTCGAGGTTTTGGATGAACTTATTAAGATTATCGGTTCAACCGAGTTACATAAGCGTATGCGGTTTTGGCTTATGCAATATATTTTTGAAGAAGAATGCTTGCTAAAATTTCTTCGTGATCGCTGTGATGACTTAAGGAGGAAAAATGTCAGGCGTCGTGTGTTAATTCGTGAGATGAACGTTTTGGGAGAACATAGGTGGCTGTTGATCCTTTGGAGTCTTTTAAACAAACTCACGCTAAAGAAACCGCTAAGCTTGCCACTTTTACAGATGCGATTGCTGAATCTCTGGCTGGTATCCATGAGAAGGAACATCATGTGGCTAAAATGGAGTTAAATGATTAGGTTTTCATAGGTAGCGAGTAGTTAGTCACTTTTTGTTTTATTGATGATGGAATGTAATAACTTTTATATCTTATGGCTGTATATCTTATCTTTTGAAGATGTTACTTGTAAATCTAATTGGCTAAAAATTAAGTTCAATCAAGTCTTTTGATTTATGCTTGTTGTTGTTGTTTATGTCATTTCTCGTGTTAGTGATATACAGTAAATGATATAGATTTTAGGTATGTTTAAGTCATGGGAAAAAATGATTTATGCTTTTTTTTGTGTTTTTAGTCATATCTCGGCTAGTGATATACAAAATGATATAATTTTATATGTTTAGCATGGAAAAAATACCGTTCTGAATGGATAAGCATGCAATAGAATAAGGCTTACAGGACCAACGTGCAACCATAAAACAACATAAAAATTTGTTCAATAAATGTTATTGTATAACAAAATAAAATGGTATGGACCAATGACAACCAAAAATAAATATGAAAGATGTGATTTCCCTCAACATAAGGGCGACGTTTCAAGATAACATCGTAAGATAACCGTCGTACTCAAACAGGCCTCCAGGGACCTAACGTAACTATAGTGTCAAAAAATGACCCGTGTAGAGAGTCTCCTTTATCTGGAACCAAATGTCAAACGGGGTAAGTAATGGGACCAATGTGTAATTATACCCTTAATATATAAGGATACATAAAATAATTATAAAAATCATTTACTCAAAATGTATCCCCCTTATAATGACTGTAACCCATTAAAGCTTGCCCCCTGTAAAGTTATCTGCCACTTTCCATTATCATATTCATTAAAAAAATTCGACATACATTTTACAGTTTATATTATACAACTTCTTTCTAATAAAATAAAATCATCACTACTATCCATCTTTACACAACTCCTCATCTTCTTCTCGTTACTCTTTAATATCCAATAAATTCCTCTAAACCCTAAATCCCCAAATACCAATGTTTTAGAATTAAATTTCCTCCTAGCCTCACTAACTCCAAGTTTCTTCTTAGAATCAATATCAAATATTTTTGATTGTTGTTTGTTGGAAGGACCTTTATTTCAGAGTAGGAAATTTGTAATTTTTTTTCTTGATGTGTTACTTTTTGTGTTTTTTTTGTTTTTGGTATTTAAAAGTTATATTTTCATTTAGACTACCTCTCTTCTTAATTCAATTGTTTTTTGTATAGTTTGTTTGATTTGTTTGCATTTATTTTGTGTTGAAATCACGTTTATAGATTTTGCTTTGTTTTAGTCCCTGAAAAATGCTTTATAGAATTTTGCGTATTAGATTTTTTCCTTACGCATTTTAACTAAATAATACTGTACTATTTGTCTTACTATTTTATTAACCTATGGATTAAAATGTTCTAATTGACAAATTAAACTGCTCCTAATTCTATTCGACAAATACAGTTATTCATATTGTAATCATGCGATTCAAGAAGCAAAAAAGTATTGATTCTGTATCATCATTAGTATCAGTGTTGAGTTTAATTTTACTTCAGATAGACTCCAATGTTAAATAATGGGTATTTGTATTTCAGGTTATCAATTTGACTAAGTTTTTACTGGACCATTTTGAAGTACCACGGATTGGCTCAGGTCAAGTTCTAGAGGAATTGTTCCACAATATAGACGGCTGGAAATTTACCACTTGATCTCATCGAGTCTTTGAGCACAAAGAGTGGAAAAAACTCCAGGTTTGGTGCTATATCTTATTTAATTATTTACAGTGTTGTGATCTTTTTTATATTTACAGGAAGTGTTAATATACTGAGTATATATCGTTGTTGTGTGTTACTAATTGCATTGATGTATTGTGATGAATTATCATGTATCTCTGCTTTATTATTTAGTTTTTTTTACACTTTTTATAGGCAACGTTAAAGTTTGAGCACCCTTATTGTTTGGACTCATGAATTCCTCAACTCTTTCGGTACGCGAAGTTGTCAAACACAGGTTTATCTGATGCAATTTTATCTTGGAAGAATCATACCAAGATTTCACACCTTCTGGCCAGGTTTAACATCTCATCCATTCTACACCGTCATTGGTATGTATATATCTCAATAAGAGCTCATATTATAGTATTCTAATCGTTTGACTGTTCACCAAACAAGCGTAGTTGACAGCCACTGTCATTAACATCTCAAGCCATTTGTTTTTTTACATCTCAAGCATAGCCATTGTTGTTATACTATAGTATACTGTCTAAAATCTTAAGCCATTCGATTTTTGTCCATTTCACATATCCTGAGCGAGAAGTATTATATTTCATGTAGAACTATATTAAAAGGACAAAGATATTAGAGGGTTTCAAAATCAGCAAGGACGTATGACGCTATTTTCCTTTCACATGTATGAATATATTATATTTCAAAGGTATACGTAATCTTTATAATAAGAATACAGCTTTTATTAGCCATGTTGATAGCCACTGGCCACTAAAATAGTTTTGTTCCTTCATACCTTTAGGCCATTAACAAGGGACACAAAAGTCATTTGTTTCACCCAGCATACACATACAAGTATACAATTCACATCAGAATCTTGGATCTTGAGAACCACTTACAATATATGTTCGGCTTTGGAGGGAAAAAATATGAATGTTGATGAAAGAATCTTATTGAAAGACACTTATTTCATTTACTAATAATCACATAAGTAGTATGGAAAAGCAAGCCTAAACACCCTTAAAAGTGTTTATCTGTTGTATTAAAACATAATAAGTCATTTTAATAATCAATGCCAAATGGGATTTCGTTTTTATCAAATGGGTTGTTTTTACTTTTATCAATATTGACGAGTTGTGTATTTTTTGGGTTTTTTATAGGGGAGAAGTTGCATTGGCGGCAGCATCGGATAAGTATCGATGTGTCGAGAAGGTTAAACCACTACTAGATCTACAGGTGAGATTAACTTAATCGGCTTAATTAGTGTTATTGATGTGTGGTTTAAAATGTGATTGATTTATTAGGAGGGTGATTGGGTACGCTCATTATTAATAATCTTAAATCTAGATTTAGGATATATTAATAATCTTAAATTAGCAGGTAAGCTGAAACACTTTGGATGATCCGAGCACTTAAAATAGCTTCTCTGCTTAAAGATAAGAAGATAATCAAGCAGGAAAAAAGAAGCAATTCTAAGCACTTATAAGCTGAAAATTAGCTTTAGGAGATAGTGTTCGGATTTGCTGATTTTGTATAATAGGACAATAATTTTTAGAAATATTCGATCTGATCCATTCATTATGGTTTTTGATTAGTAATGACGGTAGAAAATTAGTTCAAGTTTTGTTAGCATGTCTCTGCCTAGATAAGCTAAAACAGTTTGGATGATCCGAGCACTTAAAACTGCTTCTCTGCTTAGAAATAAGAGGATAATCAAGAAGAAAGAAAAGAAGCAATCCTAAGCACTTATAACCTGAATATTAGCTTTAGGAATTAATGTTTGGAGTTGCTTATCTCCCCGGTTGTACTTTACTTTTGTTATTGTTGATTTATATGCTTAACCTAAACTCTTTTTTAGGGAGGAGTGAATTGTTTGCAACAGAAATAGATATAATATCTTTCTGGAAATCGTAGAGGGGGGTGAATGCATTTCCATTTAAAAATTTAAAATGTTTCGTATCAAATTGCCGATCAAGTTAGACGCAATGTGAAAAGTGTGTATACAACATTTATATTCACTATAGCATAATCATAATATTAACTTATATCTATGGCACAATTATCATCCAAACAATATAAGCAACCATTCACACACATATAAATATGATGCAAGTATAAATGTAAAGCAATAGCGTAAATAAAAATGTAAAGCGAAAGGTAAAGGAAATGAAAACCGGACGCGATGATTTATAGTGGTTCGGTCACGAAGCACCTCTTCGCCCTACTCCACTCCCCGAGTACCCAACTCGAGAGTTACTTCACTAGTTAACAAGCTCCCTTTAGGCGGAGAAAACCGTACACAACTTAGCTTACACCAATTTCTGACACTAACCGAAATGTTGAGTTCTAATCCTAGCTGGAACCAATCTATCACAACAAAACACACCACTTCATGAAAATTCACAACTTGGCTTCACCACACGACTTCTTCTTCACTACACGACTACCCTTCACTTCACAACTTCTTTACCCTTCACAACCTTTCTATACTTTTCTTCACAACTTCACTTCACTTCAACTATGTTGGTAGAAATATTACGATATTTAATCTATACATTCTCTTCATGTTTTGGTGATGACAAACATGTAACTTATAACACATAACGTAAAGTGCTTAAGTTACTCGTAATCATAAATTATCAATTCATACGTCAACATCTTTCGACGTCTCAAGTTTTCTTCAATAACAAATTTAAGTTCGCACCCGACGTAAATCACTAACGGTATGAACAAACAAACTTTAATTTGTTGAATGATCAAAGGTTGTAGAATTTTTTATTTTTCCAATAACCTTACAGTTTTTTAAGATAAATGGGTCATACTATATTTTTAATATACATTTACAATAATATTTTGGTTTTTATAAGAGAAATGTTTTATGCATGAATAAGTTTTTTGAATTAAATTTATCTGTACCCACAATAACGGCTAGGAAAGTTCCAGAAAAAAACCTTCCTCACAAAAGACTCAAAATCGGAGCGTCTGAAAAAATGGACGGTCACCCATATTAAATAAGGGACAGGCCATAATGTAGGGGACTCGGCCATAATTATAGGGTGACCAGCTCATAATTAAGGGGTATCGGCCAAATAAAAATATAATATTTTGTATCTATACAATTAGTAGACTGTTTGTCCCACAGAATTTTGTCTCGCACACTCTTGTGACACATAGGGTGTTTCTCTGATCTAAAAACATCATTTCAAAACCCTTTCCTATGATCACTATCTTATTATAAGTATGTTTTATAAATGTGATCAATCATTTATTCATTCATGTGTAAAGAGAGAACTCTTGTTATCGTGAAGATACAAAGTTATGTAGTTAGTGCTATTCGTGGAATGTTTTTACATTCACAATGTATAGGATCGAGTCTCAATGTTTTCCAATCTGTGAGTATAGTAGTGTCAGTGGTGTGAATCTTAGTAAGTTAGTGATATAACTTGGTGTGATGTAGTAGGTTCCTTGGTGAGTGAAGTTTGGTGAAGCAGAAGGAAGTTGTGTTAGTGAATGAGAAGTTGTGAAGTTAGAGTAGAAGTTGTTGTAGTGAACCCAAGTGTGATCTTTTTGTGAAGTGGTGTGTTTGTTGTGTGATAGATTCGTGTTCAGAAGAAGAGAGTACAACTCGACATTTTGCTTAGTGTCAGAAATTGTTATGTAAGCTAAGTGTGTTACGTTTTCTCCGTCCTGAATGGGAGCTTGTTTTGACTAGTGAAGTAAAACTCTCGAGTTGGGTACTCGGGGGTGAGTAGGGCAAAGAGGTGCTTTGTGACCGAACCCACTATAAATCATCGTGTCTGGTTTGCAGTTCCTTTGTACTAATCTATGTATTTATCGCTCGCATTTGATTCGCTTTATATTTATACTTGCAATTGTGTGATGTGTTGATTATATAGTTTTAATTATGTTTATGTCATGAATAAATGTGAATATTGTGTGTTGGTTTGTATTGTTGTAAATCGATGTATTACTATGTGTATATAACTCGTATGAACACTCATCATATTGTGTCACGCTTGATCGGTAATTTGATACGAAACATTTTAAGATTTTAAATAGAAACGTATTCATCCCCCTCCCCCATCTACCATTTCCACAAACTAGACACTACCTTGATCACACCAATCTAACACTACTTACTAAGATTACCACGATCTAACAACTATACACACCATGATCACCATGATCTAACTATTACACAAGTTTGGAATACATGGACTCGATCTATACATTATGAATGTAAGACATGTCACGAATGCACTACCTATCCTACATAACTTCAGATGATAACGAAAGTTCTTCTATTGCACTTGGAGGAATAAGCTTGAATCACTTGGAAACAAATGCTTAAGATTTGTTAGAAATATGAAAAAGTGTCTGTCACTACCAATATAATTAGTCATAGCTCGTAGTAAGTTGTTAAGTTAAGTTAGAAAGCTAACCGAGCCAAAGGCCCATGGACAAGCCCACTTAGGGTCCATGGCCGGCCAAGTAAGACATATATAAACCCTCTCCACACATGGAGAGGGTATTGGTTGTTCATTTGTCACATTTTCACTAAGCTAATATTATCATTTCACTTTCTCTCTCTAAGTATTCATCCAACCATCTATTTCTCTCTCTAAAACTCTAAGTGAATCAATCCATACTTGTGTTAAGTTATTCTACAATTGGTATCAAGAGCCATGGGGTGTTTGTGAAGGTTTTTGTGTGCGTTTTTATACCTTTTTGTGCATGAGTTTGGTTCGAATCCATCAAAAGGTTTTCACCTTTTGAGGGTTTAAAAACCATAAAGCTTTTAACTTTATTTCTTATTTATCTTAGTTTAGACTAGAAGTACAAGAAAATCTTTCAAAAACCATAAAAAATATCATCTTTTTAAGTCTTTTTGGTTAAAAAGAGGGTTTTGTACCAAGAATCTTGATTTCAAATTTTTTGTGTTAAAAACGTTAAATTTTGTGTTTTAAGGTTCTAATAGTCTTAGATAGTTAAGAAGTACAAGAAAAATCAGATAAAAACGTCAAAAAGTGAGACTTTTTAAGATTTTTAGTTTTTGAGTTACGAAGTGTATTGGGCGATTTATACGGTCTATAGGTGATTTATACGTGTTTGATTGCTCAGGCAATTTATACGTCTTTCACTACAGGCGATTTATAAGTGTTTGATTGCTCAGGCGATTTATACGTGACGTTTTCAACAGGCGATTTATACGTTTCTTTTTACAAAGGCGATTTATACGACTGTTGTAAAGGGGATTTATACATCTGTTGTAAAGGAGATTTATACGTGTTAGTTTGTTCAAAGGCGATTTATACGTTTTCTTTACAAAGGCGATTTATACGTTTTTGTTAAGGCGAATTATATGTATCTCTTGTGAAGGTGATTTATACTTTTTCTTTACAAAGGCGATTTATAC
This sequence comes from Tanacetum coccineum, assembly GCA_026074375.1. Classification (NCBI taxonomy): domain Eukaryota; kingdom Viridiplantae; phylum Streptophyta; class Magnoliopsida; order Asterales; family Asteraceae; genus Tanacetum; species Tanacetum coccineum. The sequence continues at coordinate 2,801 of BQNB010088768.1, read as the reverse complement.
ATCTTTTGTGAAGGCGAATTATATGTATTATTTGCAAGGGCGATTTATACATCTTTTAAGGAGAACTATACACGTTCATTAGGTGAATTATACGGTTGTTCTTTGATTTGTAAAATCCTGTAAATATTCGATTTCTCAGTTTTATCAAGAATTATAAAATCTCATGTATTTCGAAAGACTCAAACCTCATTAATCAAAATCACTTTAACACAACAACCTCCAATCATTGTCCAATCATTTTAATCTTATCACATTGAAATGGATCCAATGATTTCACTTGGATAAAAGAATACTCTTGCTGAGTACATGATACTCTCCGATGCTGACAATCGTCCACCTATGTTGGACAAAGACCTGTATGATTCTTAGAAGAGTCGAATTTAATTATACATGTAAAATATAGAGCATGAAATAATGATACTTGAAACAGTTGAACATGGTCCTCTCATTTAGACTACGGTTGAAGAGAACGGTGTGATCAGAATAAAGAAATATGCTGAATTATCTGCTGCTGAGAAAATTTAAGCTGATTGTGATATGAAAGCTACCAATATCATTCTTCAAGGTCTTCCTACTAATATCTGTTCACTTGTGAATCATCACAGAGTTGCTAAAGACTTATGGGAGAGAGTTCAATTACTGAAGCAAGGTACATCTTTGACAAAGCAAGAAAGAGAGTGTAAACTATATGATGCATTTGATAAGTTTACTCACATCAAGGGGGAATCACTTTATATGTATTACTTGCGATTTACTCAGCTGATCAATGATATGAACATCTACAAGATGAAAATTGATCAATTTCAAGTTAATACCAAGTTCTTAAACAGTCTTCTACCCGAATGGAGTAAGTTTGTGATGGATGTCAAACTAGTTAAAGATTTGTATACCTCCAACTTTGATCAACTTCATGCATATCTTAAACAATACGAACTCCATGCCAATGAAGTCCGTATTATGCGTGAACCCAATCAAGATCCACTTGCCTTCATTTCAAATCAGCAGATGACACCACCTCACTTCAACCCTTATCAATCATCTTACAACAATCCTCCACTTCAACAACAATTTTCACCGTCACAATATGGATCAATTCAACCCAATCAACAATACTCGTCTCATTATCCATCACAAACATAATTTAATCATTCATCCATTCCACCATCACATACATTTCAGTCTCAAATGAATCATCAAACCTCAACTGTTCCACAAGTAATTCCACAAGTTACTTATCAATCACCTCAAGCTCATACACAACCTATGACTGAATCACCATTTGGAGACTCAGGTTTTGCTGTTCCTGTATTTTCTCTTGGATATGATTCGATTGCTTGTCTCAATAAAGCAATGGCTTTTCTAACGGTTGTAGCTTCTTTAAGGTTCCCTACTACCAATAATCAGCTCAGAACTTCCTCTAATCTAAGAAACCAAGCCACTATTCAAGATGGCAGGGTTACCATGCAACAAGTTCAGATTCATCTTCCTCTTCAATCCTCTTTTTGCCTTTATCTTTTGGATCGATCTTGGGAAGAGGTCTCAAAGTCAATATTGATCTTGTTGAAGTAGGCCTTGGTCTCTCAGTATCTTCAACATTCCTAATCTCTACTCCTTTTTCCTTTTTCTTCTGTTTATTCAGACTCATTGTAATGAGAACTTGTGCAATGGTCTCATCATCACCAAATATTGTTGGAGTAGGTGTTTAAGTAGTTGTTGGAGCTGTTTGAGTAGCATTTTCCCTTCATTTTGATCAGCAGTACCTTCATCTTGTCTATCGGTACTAACTTTTGTACTATCGGTACCTCCATCTTGCTTGTCAGTACCTTCATTTCTCTTGTCGGTACCTTTATTTGGCTTGACAGTACTAACAGGAGCTTTAGTACTTACTTCCTTATCTGCACTTTCCTTTTCTTCTAACACCATAGAGCTTGTCCTCCCCTCATCTTGAGCATCCTCAGAATCCATGTAGTCCATTGCATCATCCACAATATCATCAAGATCATCAAAAGCTGGATCTTTATGCACAGATGTTTCATGACAATTTCTCTTTTATATAGGTGAATAAATAATATATTATAAATATACTACTACTTATATAACCAAAAACACAATTCAAGTTGCCCTTGAAAAGTTTAAAAGAAAGATAATCAATAAAATCCGAGGAGTATGATATTCCTGGGTCGTTTATCCCCGACGAGGCTGGACTTGAAAATCGGTACAGTCGGAAAGTTGGAATTTGAATGATATTAATGATTAAGGGGATTAGAACGCTAAATTATCTACTAATATGCAAAAACGATTAAGAAAAACCTAAAAATTATGAAATAAAACTACAAAACGAGAGTAAGAGCCCCGAACAAGGAGTCAAAAACCTAAATTCTTAAAAATTAACCATACAAAGATTTTTTTACTTCTAATCTACTCTATGTGACTAAAAATGAAGAATAAAAAAGACTAGACTAAAAACGGAGCTAAAACGAGCTCAAAAATGAGAAAAAAACGGGTTCGAATCTCGTTCTTTAAGAAATGAAATTTTGCAAAAAAGACCCTACGAAAGTAAAACTAATTTTCCTAGATGCAAAATGATAAAAGAAATTTTTCAGAAAAAGAATTTTATTTTTTTGAGTTTTATTTTATTTTTTATGAATTAAAAACTAAATTAACTAAATTAAATGATTAAAAATACTAAATGGTTTTGAAAAAATATGAAAAATTCAGGGAAACTAAAACAACTTATTATCTATCTAGGAAAAATAAGAAAAAGAAATAAGCTACTCAAATAAGCAGGTAAATAAGCTGTA
>BQNB010088767.1:0-27577 GCA_026074375.1 Tanacetum coccineum | reverse complement strand
TTGTCCCCCGACAAAAAACACACAGCTTAAGAAAACATAATCATTACTGCATTCTCTCTCTTAATTTTTTGTAGAATGACGGTTTTACCCTTATGAAATTAATTAACGCTTTAAATAAAGTTTGTAATTTCTAGTATCATAAGGGGCAATATGGTAAACTTGCTACATTACTCACAACTATATTTAGAAGAGGACAATAATTTTGAGACAACCTAAAATGAAAAGAGAGACTATTAATTTGAGACGAAGAGAGTAGTAAAGAATGGTAGTGGCATTGGTGATGTTCCTACTGGCGCAATAGGGGTTCGACTGGTTGTTGATGTCATTTGTTGACTTTAGAGTTTGTTAGAGAATTTGATTGTGGGTATTGTGAGTTTGGAGCGATGACAAGCTCTTAGAGCTTCAGGTACCATAACTTGGTAACACCAAGTTATGGGGTGCCACGTCAGCTTTTTCACATTCACATTCACATCCAAAAAAACCCAGGTAACCATAACTTGAGTTATAACACTACTTTTTCAGCTTTTTCATAACACCCCCTTAAACAAACTAAAATATTTCATTAAACAATATTACACATTACAATACTTTTTGCAATGATCATTGAAATAATCGGCCATCAATCGTTCTTCGGCCCCCTTCCGGTCACGATTGATTAGGTTGCCGAAAAAGGGAGTCCGGTACCATAACGCCGGCCAAGGCGTTAACGCCGGCCACCATGGCGTTATGGTACCCCGTGCTCTTAAAGTTAATGTCATCAAACGCGCGTGATTGGTTTTACTTCAATTCAAAACTTGATTAATATACTACTAGTAGTTATGTAATCCAAAAATCAATAAGAACTAAGATGCATTTCTATCATAATCGGTCCCGACCATTCAAATTTATATAAAGTTACTTGCTTGACACGTTATCAAGCCCGTACGAAGTCTAAATTTTCCACATGTAATCCGTACATTGGTTATTAAAATATGAAATTTTCGTACCCTAAATATTTCCAACTGTAATCCGTACATTGATATAAAATCGATTTTTAGAGTGACTCGTTCAATCCATTCATAAATACTAACAAAAAGGTTTAAAATGTGATCTAATTATAATAATCAAACTGAAGGGTGACACTTGTTTAAATTCTGTATCTAAAACAATATAAGAACAAAACAAATGAAACAAATTATAATAAGGTAAAAGATCCCTTAGAATTATGCCAAATCCTTAAATATATAAAACCTTAATCATAAAAATAAGTAAGTCTTTACCGAAAGCTTAGTTTGATTTAATGTCAGCATGGACACAATGAGTCACAAAAATTTTAAGTTTTAGCAAGTTCAATTTCACAATGTATAATCTTACCTCTCAATAAAAAATTATGTGGGGAGAAGATGACATGCCAAATAATGCATTCTTTACACATATGTTCAAGTAGCAACAACATCAAGAGCAAAGTTTTATCAAGATGCCATAAAACCAAAAACTATTTTACTTGTTGCCAAATGATATTTTAGTTTTGAATCAAGATACTCTCAAGCTTGTTATAAACATAAGTGGCCGAATTTTTTACATTTTTACATATCAGATCCAATGAAGCACCTGATAGAGGGAGGGGCCGCAGGCGAAGTGAGCGAGGTCCATGGGGGAGCGCGGGTTAATTTTTTTAAGAATAGAATTGTCCGGCTCTCTATGTTTTTAAAGGTACCCCTGGGGTGTAATGCAGTAGTGGGCCAAAAGAGGTACGCGAGCGCGTGCGCGCGCGAGAGAGAGGTGTACCACCTGTGGTTTTTCAACAGTGGCAGGCGCCGCGTGAGAAGAGGGAGATTCAGTTCTGTTACCGTAGTGTTTGACAGTTAAGAATATTTGACCGGTAAACTTTTATATTTTTTTCGTATCCGTTTTGTTGTCCTTAGTACTCTATCTCTCTCTACATACTCACTCTCAGTTCATATTTAAAATTAGTAAATAGAAAAAAAAAATCTATAAAACCGCAAAAAAAAAACCCGGAAGGGATACAAACGTTGATTCAATGGGGTACATTATATCATAAGCCGTTATTTAAAAAACTAGTTTATCCGTACTTGATTTTAAAAATATAGGACAAGACTAATTAAAAAATAAAATACACTTAGTCGACGTCAAACGAAGTCGTTTTTTGGACTTCGGGACCTAAATTGCTACATACTGGTCTCCCTCAATTTGGGCCACCCGATTTTTTATTTTAATTTTTTTTTATTTTTGTTTTGTTTTTTTAAAGTTTGTATCACAAAGTAAGGGAAGAAAATATTTACAAAAATTTCGATGTATTCAGATAAAAAAAAATACCCACGGAAAAACACTTCGATACCTAATAACTTTAAAAATAATCGATAATGGTCACAAACGTAAAACCCATTATATTAAAAAAACTCATATAGCAAAAAAAACAACACTTTAAACATGAGGCCCAACACATAAGCCATATAAAAAAATTATTACTAAAAATCGATTTTTAGAGTGACTCGTTCAATCCATTCATAAATACTAACAAAAAGGTTTAAAATGTGATCTAATTATAATAATCAAACTGAAGGGTGACACTTGTTTAAATTCTGTATCTAAAACAATATAAGAACAAAACAAATGAAACAAATTATAATAAGGTAAAAGATCCCTTAGAATTATGCCAAATCCTTAAATAGATAAAACCTTAATCATAAAAATAAGTAAGTCTTCCGAAAGCTTAGTTTGATTAGATGCACATGACACATGAGGTTACAAAATTTTAAGTTTTAGCAAGTTCAATTTCACAATGTATAATCTTACCTCTCAATAAAAAATTATGTGGGGAGAAGATGACATGCCAAATAATGCATTCTTTACACATATGTTCAAGTAGCAACAACATCAAGAGCAAAGTTTTATCAAGATGCCATAAAACCAAAAACTATTTTACTTGTTGCCAAATGATATTTTAGTTTTGAATCAAGATACTCTCAAGCTGTTATAAACATGAGTGGCCGAATTTTTTACTATTTTACATATCAGATCCGAATGAACTCCTGATTTTCCCACTTGTAATCCATACATTAATTTTTTAAGAATAGAATTGTCGTGCTCTAAAGTTTTTAAACTGTTGATCCGTACATTGATTTTAAAATATAGACATGACTAATTCTAATCATTAGTGAAAAGCATATAATTTGATATATAATCTCTATTTATAATAATCATTCTTTAGAGTCACAAGTAATATAGGCCGGTCAATACTCTCCCTCCATGATCACCCAACTCTTTAAGGCCCACAATCAAGATTCTAAAACAATTCATCTTGAGTTTACTTTTCTAGTTTTCTTTATATATATATCCTTGACACTTAAGCTAGCTATATATACAACCCCACAAGTGCTTTGAAAACTGACCAACAATACTTTTGAAAGTCTAGAAAACATGAACAACTTTCAAGATTCACCCTTGAACAAAGAGGAAGAGCCTGAAGAAAGCAGTTGGACCTTTTACTTTGAAGAGTTATTATGGCAAAATGATCAAGAAATGGTAATGAGTTGTAATGAAAAACTAAGTTCTTTTGTTTCTGATGCTGCTTCTTCGGTTATTGTCAAGAAATCAGCATGCATTGAAGATGATCAAGTCGAGAAATTGAGGTTCAAGAAGAGGAAAATTAAAGAAGTGATGCTCGATGATTCTTTAGAAGACACTGCTAGTTCTCCTTTAAGCAGTCCAAAGGTAAGCTAGCTTTCATGCATTTATCGCGTTTTTTTATATTATGTCGCTGCCTTTAAGGAGTTGAGTCCACTGCTAATTGTAGTAATGTATTCAGTAACATATTTCATTCATTTTGTTGTGCAGCATTTGGAGTAGGGTTTTAACAAGCTCACTAGAGTTTCTTAATGTTTTATTGTTTAGAAAGTTTATTGACACATGTTTGTTGATACCATCTTCATCTTGTTTTAAGCAGGTCACGTATTTTGATCGAGTGACATTCAAGAACACGAAAACTCTACACGTCTCAGAGGTTTGTTAACACAATACTTTTATATCAATAAACTTTTTGTTTAAAATCATTCATATATTATTACAAATAGTATCTTTTTTATTTACACAACGGATAGTCAGTCTGTAAACGATAGTAACACATATAATGGTTCAGTGTCTTAATAAGTTGATCTTAAATTTACGATTTTGTAGGAGAAGGTTGACACTTGTGATGAGATAAACAAAATAAGGGCTAATGCAAATATGGAGTTGAAGAAAAGAGGGCTTTGTTTAGTACCTTTGTCTTCATTGGTCAATTATCTTTCTTGAATTACAGGACATGTTTCTTTGATGCACAACCCTTTGAGACATCACCAAGGTGGATTATATTTTCTAAAAGGATCCAAAAGTTCTATCCCTGTAATTTATTTAGTGTCAGAAGGAATTAGTCATAAGCCATGCGAGAACATGATGCACATTTGCATAACAAGTGTTGATTAGCTTTTAGTTTCGTTTAATGTATGTGCCAATGTATTTCATTGTAAACTATCAATGAAAATAAAAAAGCTAGTTGGAAAACATCTCATTGCGGCATTGCGCTCTTTTCATATCTTGTACGAATTCATCAGCTAGCTACTTCATTGTTCTAGCTAGCTAATTCGAGGATACTTAGACGCGTTGCACATTTAATTATCAACCTAATGACCAGCTTTTCCAAACACTGTATAATGTTAATCTTGATATTTTCATTAAAAGTATAGTAAGAAACCAATAATAACCATATATATAAAATAAATACAGTCAACATACTTAAAAAACCCTGGACACAACCAGTAGAAATTAAAGCACCCCTGTAAGCAGTCATTCTTAAGGACATGAAAGGAATAGAAAACCTGAAATCACCTGTAATATAATATATGTAGATATTCATACTTGGTACAACATTGAATATGAAACTGACATCCCATCCTCACCCACGTTCACAACAAGTTAAATTAATGCATGTTTTGGTTTTTAGCGACAAATACTTACGAGTATGAAGGATTCCAATTTGAACAGACGATCCTTTGATTAGTACGCCACCTTAAAACCAGTAGACCAAATGCCTGTTGATATACCGAGTAGTCTCGGGTATAAGTAGCATAGTTTTAGTCACATAATATTTCAAACAATGTATCGCAATTTGCGATACATTGTTTGAAATATTATGTGACTAAAACTAGGGCTGTTATCGGGTCGGGTTGTCGGGTTATCGGGTTGATCATGTCCGGTTGATTCGGGTTTTGATGTCCCGAATATTGACCATAACCCGACCCTATAACATATCGGGTCAAAACGGGTCGGGTTGAATCGGGTTGGGTTGTCGGGTTGTTATCGGGTTGTGGTGAGTCAACTGCTAATCAATGATGAGACCATGTGCATGTACATGTACATGCACAGGTATCATCTCTTTAAAGACATATATGGTAAAGATATACATGTGCAGGTATCATGTCACTTGTGCAACAAGAGACTACATGGTAAAGACATGTACAGGTATCATCACATTCTTTAAAAAATATAAGTAGTTTCTGTAAAATTTAAATGAAGTTGTGATCATCATGATTATTATGTTTTCTGCATATAGGATGGACATGAAGCGTTTGTAGCCAACGAGCGTAGATAATCTATGTATCTGGGATGAGATAAAACCAGACAAGTGTTTTATATTGCCCATGGCTAATCGTAGATTTTTGTTATCATAGCTAATAATAGATTTCTTCTATCAGCTCCAACTTCATGTAATTCTGTACAGCCATGGTAGATATCCATTAAACATAAATGCAGTGGGTACTTGCAATTTACCATAATCATACATGTCTAAGCAACTTAGCATTAGAGAGCATTCTTGGTATTTTATTGCGTTTTATAGTTTGAACAATTTACTTGTACATATTGATCTTATCTGTTGTTTGCTTCGTCAAGGTATATTATACGTTGCGAAAGTGTTTCAGGAGCTAATATAAAGAAACAGAGTCTAGTGGACGGCCAAATAAAGAAGTTTGTGACTATGGGATAAATGCATTGCTGTTATGTAAGGATTAGAATACAATGATGGGTACGCCTGTGCCGGATAAGATTTTATTTAATGTAAAGTTTGGTGTAATCTGGGGGATTACTTATATATGTTATTGGGTTTTCGGTTGACGATAACCCGATAACAAAATAAATAGGACCCTAACCCGACCCTATTAGCTTATCGGGTCTACTCGGGTTGACCCGATAAACCCGATAAGCTATGTTTGACCCGAATCAACCCAGAAGCTAATAAGGCTTTATCACGGGTCTTATACGTATTATGATTATTATCATTTTAAGTAGATTGAGGTTGTTGTTGAAAATGAGCAAGATGAACTTATAGTGTGACTATAATTTTTCTTTTTCGTCGGTTGTTTTTGCCTAAGGTACAATCTGTTGGAAAAATAGTACATGTTATATATATTTATGTCCAAAATAGAGATAATATGAATGAGATCTCGTGTTTTAAAGTGGGACACGTGAAACACAAAATCTGAAAATCTATTTTAGAAATAGATTTAAACTTATTAAATAAGTTTGTACAGAATATTTTGTGTCATTAAAAAATATGCAAATCTTTTTTTGTTAACAAAAGATTTGCGTAAGTTGGGATGTCGATTTATCTGAAAACAAGACAAGAGTTTTACTACTAATAGGGCCTCTCAGTCTCATTTCGTTTTATGACAATCGAAAAATGCAGCGCCATAGAAACCCAGTTTCAGCTTTTCCTTAATTCGATCAGAAATGTAAGGAACCGCTTTCCGTTGATTTTCAAGCAAGGTTTGTCTCAGGTCCAGTGAACAACAGCTTTTGGGACGTTGTACCTATGGGGAAAACAGACGCGCGAAATCTGTTTTAAGGATCGTGTTTACACCACGACCTCGTTCAATCTCACGACCTTTTATGCTTTATATTTAGCTTATCGTTTTTTGGTGTCTGTCTTCTGCTTCTTTAACCCCTTTCTGCTTGGTTATTTAATTTTCTGTTATTTATTTTCTATTAATTTAATTTATTGTATTATAATTCGATTTTATTAATAAAAGTGTAACAGTTTCTCTACGCAATCAACTGCACACGAACCGAATCTAGCTTGGGACAAAAACATACAAAGGAAAAAGAAACAAAACAACCTTAACCACGAAGCACGGCTGTAAGTGGGAGGAGTATATAAGTGGGATGTGTCGAGCGACTACTACAACAAAGAACGTTTGAAGATGACGCAATATAACTAAGAATGCATATAAGTTCTATCATCATTCTAGCTAATGCCTCTCAAGGCTTTTTTTTAAAATACCTTCGTATCATCTGTTTCGGATCTACCATTTCATGTTTTTATGTTCCTATTCAGTTACATCTTATTTATCTCCAAAATATAATAATAGGGAACACATAATGGAAATGATGGATTTAGACAGCTTTTGCTAGCCATAAAGTTGGCTCAGATGCCTTCAATTAGGTAGACTTTGCAATCTAGAATAGATGGCACATGAATTCGGTAGGCTCAAGGCAAAGACTCAGTAAGTATGCTTTTCGTATTGAACTATTTACACCAATTGGTTATGTCAATCCAGCTGCACTATATGTTATTTAGGGAAATGAATTATACTTTCGCGCCACGGCAGACAGGAAAGAATTCTATGTGCGAGTTGTATACATGTGAGGTGGTTGATTCTTTTGTACCTATGTGCTGTGTATTCCGGCGATTAATTTATGTTGAGTACAGCTTTTAGGATGAACAACCTATCATTTTTGCTATAAAAGATTGACATTAATAGCTTAAAAACCAACCTTGCACTTAATTTTGTGTAAAATATAGTTGAAGAACAAATGTCATATAAGATTGTTGTAAGTTGCATTTGGAGTTATGTTGTCTACCTCGTCTCCACAACCATGTACACGAGTATTACAAGTCGCTAACACATCCTATGTAGTGTTTGATCATAGCAAAGGGCAATCAACTGAAGGCGATAAAAACTGCGGGTTTATTCATTTATCAATTGAGAATTGGATGTATAGGTTTTGTCATCACATTCTAAATTAATACTAGTATTTGGTACATCATAAAGATGAGTTAGAATGTTGAGCAAACTCATTTTTTCTCGGGAAGCTTCTCTAATAACTCGGGTATAATCTCAAATAGATCACCTACGAGTCCATAATCAGCAACCTGTAGTTCATGAAAAAAAATCAAATTCATGATTGTTAAAACAAGATTAAACAAAACCTTAAGAACAAAAAGAATCATCAAATGGGGCGAAAAGGGTTCAGCGGTGACCTGAAAAATTGGTGCATCGGCATCTTTGTTAACTGCAACAATAACTTTTGAGTCTCTCATACCAGCTATATGTTGGATGGCACCAGAAACACCAAAAGCCATATATAGTTCTGGAGCAACAATCTTGCCGGTTTGACCAACCTGACATAAAAGTAGACCATATCGATCACCATGGCATGAAATAACCAATCAAATAAGATATGTTGTTTTGCAAATTTAAAAAAAAAAAAATCTCGCGCAAATATAGGTGGCAAAATCGAAGGATCAGGCCCATCAGGTTAGGATTTACAGGTCAAAATAGGTATTGTGTGTGTGCCAATATGGGACAGGTTAGGTAGTGCCAAAAAACTAGATTACTAAACACTGATTCAAACTTTTTTCATAAAGCAAGGCTGTATGGATTTGAAAAACACTTTGGGCTGCTTTTGACCCATTTGAACCATCTCGACTAGTCGTCCAGCTGCCTTTTTTAACTAGCACTTTTGACTAATTTGACCCATTTGAGAAAAAAACATAACCCACACTGACACATTTATAAGTAAATGTGGTCGATATGCCACCCTCTATATGTGATAGCAGTTATATAAAACAACCGTTCTGGGTGTACCTGGAGCTCATTCGGAACATATCCAGCATCAACAGCAGGCTCGAGTCGCGACCAACGTTCCCAAACAACATATTGTGTGGAAATTAGTCAGTTACTATACTCAAGACTTAATAACTTACAAAATTACAATTACCTATCCTTAATACTTAAAATACACGGGTTAATGTTTCTCTGTTGTTTTTTGTTGTGTATTTTTTAGGTCATAGTCAACCTTAAAGTAGCACCAAACTTTGCAAAAGGGTCAGTTTGGGTAAGTATACTTTTTTTTTGTTCGATGGGTAATACGTTTTTCTACTACTGAACAATACTCACATTAAATACAGGTATTGGGACACATTAAAAAATAATTACCAAATAATACCATCTGTCATCTCGAGAAGTAGGTTGCTATTTTGTGAAATTTACCATTACTTTATGACTATACCGTTTTTTAGCCTTAAGCGAGTAGTAAGTAGCACCGATTATTGCTATTGCACCAATGACAAACAATGCATGATGCTACCATAAAATACAGGCGGAAGTAAGTATAAGTACCTGCTTGCATCAAGTTTTTTCTAGCAAGCTTTTCTATCATTTTAAAGTTTTCGGCACTTTTGAGAGCTCGCCCCCCTGTGATAACAACACGTGCGGTTCCAAGATCTGGGCGTTCTGATTCTTGAGAGGTTTGCTTCACAAATTTAGAGTTCCCATCTACCAAAACATAGAAATCACTGTCTTAGCAATAAACAGTTGAAAGGTGGGAGAAATTGGTAGTGGAAGACGAAAGGTGGGTTAAGTAGAGATCAAAACCATAGTTTTGGTATGGTCAGGGTTACCCCAAACACATTTTCAGTCCAAAATTCTGCTTTTTTTCTATAAACAACCAGCGTCTCAAATATGAATAAAAATTATATTATTTCGGTAACAAAGTTACTTTAATACATATTTTAATTCAGGAGGTTTCTATTCATTCAAAATACTCTTCTCGGACTTTTTACGCCTTTGGAGCCAGTATAAATAGGAGGAAAATAACCCAAATTGCACCAATCTGAAACTGGGTCAAATTGGCCACATGTAAAATTGAAATAACTAGTAACTAATAACATACAGCATCCAGAAGCCTTTCATAAATGCTGAGCAACTACTATGAAAATAATACCCAAAACTGAAGTTTTAAATGTCCCTCCATATTAATAATAACCCATGCAACAACTGAGCAACATATATTACAGTTTTATAAAGTTTATACTAATTCCCTTCTCCATAGACTGTTGACAGATCAACCTGTGTATTGTGTGCAGCACCAGTTTAGATATCAGGTGACAGCGCAGGGGCCACTGAAATAGACTGGTGGTCCTAATGGGTCAAATGCAGGTCAGAACAGTGTAGCGCGAAGAGTACATAGAGCGTTAGCCGAGCAGATATTGGCCTGCTATGCTACCTTCCTCTTCTTCCATCCACCTAATTCCCCTATCCCTACTGCTCTCCTGTCATAAAAAATGAAGTAAGAAAAAGGCTATCGAATTACGTAATACAAATTGGCATATGAAACATTCGCTACTGTTAGTTTGTTACTGCGGATACAAAGATATTATTTATTCTGTTTGGCTCGCACTATTACATTCTTACATGTTGTGTGGAACACTTTTTTGGTTAGTTCTTTTATAATATAATGATGCTAAAAATTATGAATCCGGAAACTACTCACAAAGGTTTTTTAGGTCTGATATTTCAATGACATCTGGTTTAACTGGTGAAACATCAAAAAGAGCGGCTGACCGAAGTGGGTATATGTTTTCCAAATGTGCTGATATAGCGCACTGTAACTATATGCGTCGTATTTCACCCTTCTGCTGTACCAAATGACTAGTTTTTGCTCCATTGGATTCCTGGCTCGATGGTGTGTAAATCGATCCAGAACATCAGGACTGAGTCAATCTGTAAATCAGGCAACCTATCCAGAATTGTAAAACATTTAACCATTACATCTTGGGGCAAACAAAGCGAAGGCTTTCCGACGACACGCTATTAGACCTAAGAAAGATCCAATTATACTTTCTTGGATATGTGTTTTCTATCTTGAGACATTATCATCAAAGGGAGTGTTTAATGCGGCTACATTTTCAGCATTTCGATAAGCTAAATATACTCACTTATATGACAAATTAGGGTGTAAGAAAAAGCAGTTTTATCCTAAGTAGCTGGGAACAATAATTGCAAAAAGTAAACAAATACGTTGATGAGCTTTTACGCGCCTTAGACTCATCGCGCATTTTCCTTCTGTTGCACAATATTCTTTTTTTGTAGCCAACTTTTGGTATCCGATTTCTTAAATAACCAAATTTTTAATGAATTTGAGATATTTTACAACAATCGAATCCAGTCCATAACATATATAAAAAGAATAATCGTCTTGCAACCATCTAATCTGATTATCATATATGTAACCTAATTCACTTTAAAAGGCATATCTAAACATCCATTTGAAATATCAGACTGCTAATTCAAAAATATCCTAGAGGTGATTACTTTCATGTGAAAAATGCGCGCAAAACCAACCATGACCATATAACTAACAGAAAATCCAAGATTACAACACTCTAAAAAAAGAGCTTACCTGAGAAACGGAAGGATGGCACGAAGCAGCATTGGCAGCAGCATCTTGTAAGGACGGGCCGGCCCCAGCCAATAGTAAAGATAAGGAGTTGTCTTTACTCAAGAACTTGCTAGCCGCCGCTACTGAACTCAAGGAAGCGCTAGTGAGTGAACCACTTTCATGTTCTGCTATAACTAATGTTCCAATCTGTTACAAAGTTTTCATAACAAGTTAGCAGGAAGGTATGAAAACCATAAATGAATAGTCCAAATACTTCTAACACATACATAAAGCCATTCAACTGTCACATTGACTTGAAAAATACAGGTGAATATGGGAATATGATGAACTGTTGTTGATTTTCTCGAAAGTTATGGTGGTGTTTGGGATTGATTATCTAAGTTTTTATTTCCTTATTGCACCGTTTAAAGCATATAAGCAATCCTAAAGACTCTATTAACTGCTATTTTTAAAATGAATAAGCACTTCAAGATAGGCAATCCCAAGCACCCTGCGTTATTCAGTGAGATATGTTTGTTTTTTACCTGGCTGACTGAATCCACGAGGTCCTGGTCAGCAGCCACACACACTCGAAACTGTAGTGTTTGACTAAGGGGGTGTTTGTTTAAGCTTATATAATGGTCTTATGGCTTATTTTGAAACCTTTAGGCTTATATACATGCCATTATAAGCTTATATAAGACAAAAGTTTTGAAATAAGCCACAAGTTTTAAATAACCTTCAAAAAGTGAGGTTTTGAAACATAAGCAGACAACCACATTTTGTTTCGGCTTATATAGCCGGCTTATGGCTTATTTGGTTTCGGGCTTATTTTGAAACTTTTCGGCTTATATAAGTTAATTATAACAATTAACTTATATAAGCCGAATAAGCCATAAGCCGAAACAAACCCGGATTAAAACTACATAAAAAAAACTACTTGATCTTGAGAAGCCTAACTTTTCATGACTTTATTTAACAAGTTCAACTAATTTGAATTCATGCTAACTTTCAGTCAAAATCACAAGCATCCAAAAAATGACTTTAGATCCTGAATTAAAAAAAAAACTTCTGATTTTATTTCGAATTCTTGAACAAAAAAGATTATAATTACAGTTTGTAATAAAAAGATTCCAACTTCCAACAGCAGATTAGCATGCATGTATAATCAAATACTATATACTGATTTGAGTGAGTAAATGATATGTAAAAGGAAATGAAGAGGGCTTACATATCTAGAAGATAAGATTAAAGGGTGTCTGATGAAAGTGTTGGTTCTGGTTCGGAGGAACATTGATATTGACATTGTTGTTGCTTTGTTTTGAAACTAGAGACGTAGAAGATGAAGCCTCCATCTTCATTTCATTTATTTATCATAGGCTTTTTTTTTCTTCTATTAGGGGCTGTTTGTTTGCTTATATTACATAAGCCCTAATTTTTTTGCTTATTTTAAAACTTGTGGGCTTATATAAGTTTATTATATCCTAATAAATGTATATATGCGTCTAAGTCTTGAAATAAGTTAGAAAATTGAAGCTTATGAAGTATAAGTCGAAATTATGTCTGTTTTGGGCTTATATTTCATAAGCCTTAATTTTTTTATATAAGTTTATTATGATATAATAAATTTAAATAAGCTCACAAGTCTCAAAATAAGCCAGAAAATTGGAGCTTATGAAATATAAGTCCAAATAGGCTTACATTTCATAAGCCGAAACAAACACCCCCTAAACTCTCTCCGCCTAATATTTGTTCTTATCTTTTTTTTTTCATTTTTATTATTAAAAAAATAACAAATAAATAAAAACTTTTGGTAAGTTATTTTTAACGGTGACACGTGAGATTGTGTGTCAACTTAGCGTCACATCAGTACTTTTTAAACTGACAAACTAACACACGTGTGTCACTTTTTATTTCACCTTTTTTTAATTAGCACAATAATTATAAAAAAACTCGCATAATGAGTTCTCAAATTCCCTCAAAAATCAAAGTCATTTGCCAAATTGCTTCAGAAATTTTAGGTCTTCTCAAATTTCCCCATGCGACTTAAGCGGACTATGCGATTTATGCAACTTTTGAAATATTTACAAAATATCATTATCCCCAATGATTGGATGTACTTTTGAAGTACATGTGTGTAAGATTTCGACAGTGTACTTTCTATGCGATTTCGATGATACATTTTATGCGACTTGTACTTTTTTTTAAATTAAAAATTTTAAATTAGTCAATCTAAACAAAAATCTTATGCGACTTGTACCATATATGAATAGTAAAATAAGTCCGCTTGATTAGTACATACACACAATATATAAAAATGGTACCCATCACCCACTCACCCCATTTGTTTTTATCATCTTAAACCATCTCTCTTTCTCACTCAAAAAAATACTAACCAATAAACACAAAAACTATCATATCATCCACCACCACCACCTCATAGCTGCCGTCCACAACAACATCATAGCTGCGACTAACGAAACTGACACCATCGAAACTTCACAACCCGAAACCTATAACTTCGATACTACCGCCGGTCGTCATCATAGACGTACGTCCCACCGCCCTAACTCACCATCGACGAACCTCCACCACCACCGGACGTCATCAGAGATTACTACCACCTTGACCAACACCCCGAAAAGAGTTTTCAACTTTTGAGGTATGTTTTGACTTTTTTTAACAGATATAGGACTATTAATTAATTTTTGAAAGTTTTCTTTTATAGAACTATGTAGATTTATAGTTCTTATAAAAAAATTGCGCTTTTCTAATAGCCTCCACTGCCGGAAAAATCGCCGACTGTGTCGCCGGAAAAGCTGTTGTTCGCTGAAAAAGCCGTTGTTGGCGCTGACTTGCCGGTAAAAGTCGCCACCACAGCCGATATAGTATCTTTCTTTTCAAATCTTTGTTTATTAAATGAATTGATTTTTTTTATAAAAATCCTATTATCTTCTGTTTTTTTTATAAAACTGATTTTCATAAGAAATCTTTATGTATTTGTGTTTCTTTTACAAATATGATTATATAGTGTTATTCTTATATCTGTTTTTATATAATTTTTGTAAATCAAGATTTGTCATGATTTATTATATGAATTGTTTTTTCTTTTTGGTGTTTTTCATATCTGTTTCGACGACCCGGACCTAAAACCTGTTGTTGTCGTGTTCGAAATCTACTTGTGTTTACGGAAATCTGAACTATTGCACGAAATGTTTAATTAATATGTTATGTAAATATCACAAGTGATCATACTTGAATTTGTGTAAATCGGTTTTGTATATGGTGTAACCCCTGCCCATTTTCGTGTTTTGAATATTCTAATTTAGTCCTTCAACTATTTGGCATTTGTCAGTTATTTAGAATATCGTACCGTGTTGGCAGTGATGAATTTATGAGATATGAAGCATTTTATGGTTTATTGTGTATAATAAGCCTTATTGGAGGATACTATTGTGTTTTGTAAGTTCCGGGTGGTTGACCCGTGAATTTCTGAGAAATGCTGAAAAAACAAGTCCCGACACGTCCGTTAATATCCAAATGAGTTTTTGGGAGGTCTAATATGAAAATATGTCAAGTAAATACTCTAAGTTATTGGAAAAACATTTTTAAGATGAATAAAAATGCTAAATAACTTTGGGAAATATTTTACGGTCAAGTTTTACGAGCTTTTAAGTGTTTCCGACACAAAAACGAAGACACCCGGGGGCATAGGATGCCTTGCCGCGGGTTCTAGACACAAGGGAGATAAGGAGGCATTTTTATAGGAACTTGGTACAAGGGTGGGTACATATGTATTTTGTTTGATACCAAAGCACACACATTGCATGTTCATTTGAGATCAAAAATCTCCTCTCTTTCCCTCTTGGTTCATCCGATCCCCAAACACACACACACACACACTATAATTTTTCAAACTTTGATAAAAAAACATAAAGATTGGTGATACTTTGGGTTGATTCTAGTGTTCGGGTAATCATTTAAACAACGTTTGGGTTGTCCGGTTCGCGTCAAAATTTATTTTGAAGGCCATTTTTGTAAGACTTTCAAAATTATTTTTAACTTGTACTTTTGGGTTGCTAGTGATGCATAGATGTTAGTTGTACGGCCTGATCGTTAAAAATCGAAAGCGAAAAGTTTTAAAATGATTGTATAGGGTGCGTTTTTGGTTCGAAATAAAAAGGGGTGTTAGTTTTGATATTGTGGTCGTGATGGTTGAAAAACATATGTTTACTATGTAGCTTATTTTGTATATAGCTTATTGTGGCTTATAGTGGTGTTCGAATAAGCTTATTTTAGGCTTATAGGCCCACGACATCTAAAAGAAATACAAGAAGGGTATTCTTGGTTATTATCCTAGTATATCATATTTTTGTGGACTAATCTTATAGCTTATGGTGATAACTAAATATGATACGTATCTTATTAGCTTAATTTTAAGCTTAATATATCTATTTTTGAGCATATGGGCTCACGGCCCAATAAGAAGTCAATAAGCCGTGGCTTATTGATGGCTTATTGTGGTCTGGGTTACTTACTTACTTATTTATTTGAGCTTATATATATGCTATTGAGCCTTAGTTTTGGGCATAAAACGTATTTTGGATACTTAAAAAGTCTAATGGATCCTTATTGGGCCTTAAAGCCCAATAAGCCTAGTCATTTTGAGAGTTTTGGCGGACTTTTGAAAAGTAAAAAGTATTTGTGAAGTCATATTGAAAGCCGATTTGAGAAAATATCTTGGTAAACGTGGTGAAATGCGATTTTTTTAATTTGGTTCGGAAAGTGTCGAAATGTTGAAATTGTTGGAAAATAAGGTTTGATAACCTTATTTTGTGAAAACGTCATATAAACGTACGGGTCATGTCGAAATTTTGTGAAAAGTCTATACTTAGTATTTTTACTTAAAACTTAAATTTTATTTTTAATAATAAAATATTATTATTTTATTATTTTAATAAGTCGACTAAAAGATGAAAAATATAATTTTTCTCGAAACTTTTCCAAAATGTTTAGCAATCATAAACGTTCCATTTCGTATAGTATAAATGATATATTTATGGTAATTAAGTGTACCGAATGGATTTATCGAAATATATTTATAATATTATATTATAAATATTTACTTATATTATTTATCTATTTTCTTAAATTGTATAAGTATAAGTATATTGTATTGAGATATGGATGATCGTGGTATTTTAAAGTTATGTCATCAACCATCACGCCACTAAAACGTTTAAGAAAACCGTACAACGAGCGTTTTAACCTCTATGCATCATACTTGAAAACTGTTTTGGAAATGAATGATTAAAATAGGACATTAACTGGACTAGGTCGTGTGCGGACGTCGTTGCATTTGCTTGTGTGATATTGAGATATCTGTGGAGACAGTTTGCTTGAGGTGAGTTCTCGTAGCCCCACTTTTTACTGTTTTTCCATTGGGGGGAAATGATATTCAAATGTGTTTTGAACTATTTTTTTTAACTGTGCAAAACGTGGTTTTGTTTTTAGGATAATCTATGTGCTTATGACTGTTATGTGAATATGTGTAATGTGATCTTACTTGCATGTACTGTGTTTGGCATGCAAGGGTTGTAATCACCCTAATCGCTCCAGCTGGTAGGCCTTAGGTGTGGCATGTCATCGAGGTTGCGACCCTAAGAGCGTTGGTACGCGCTGGAATAAGACTAGCGGGGATTCTAGGTCTTGGTACATGATTAGCGGGGATGCTAAGTCATGGGTTGGTTTGCATATATTCATTGTCATATAGCACAATTGTCCAACTGATTGAAAATATTTGCGCAACGACTGGGTTTTGAGTCAAAACCTACGAGCTCACCAACATTATTGTTGACATTTTCGATTATTATTTTCAGGTGAAGTTAATGATCGTTAGAGTATGGTGCTTGTAGCAGACTTTAGAGAATCCCGTAGGAATCTTGTTTGAAAAGACTTGCATTTGATGTACGCTTTGGATTTGGTTTTCTTAGGGATCGATATAAGACTTTATGGACCCCTACGTGGGCTTAAGATTGTAATAATTGGTGACTATGTGTTGTGTTCTTGATTTGGGACATCACTTAAAGTTATTGAGGTTGATGATCGTCGTGACACTTTCATTAATGCATTTTAGATTTCTCTATTGTGTATCTTGTGTTGTGATTGATCATTATGTCGCATTTCTGTGTTTCCGCCTATGACGGGGTGTGACAGAATGGTAATCAGAGCCAATGTTATAGAGAACTAGGTGGTTTGGCCTAGACTATAACCTAGGAACCTGCATATAGTTGCATCATAGGATCTATGTGCGCGGTGTTCCGCTTATACGTGCTTATGTGGTTATATGGTATATAGTATTAGTTAAGTCATTCATTGAAATGTGTGAGCCTAATACTAAGTACAACTAGGAAAGGATACGGGTATAAATACGGTGGCCAACGTAATTGTAGACGTATCACGACTCACGCATATTTAGTATCATCGTTCACACAAATCGGTGTTGACACCTTAGGACCGTAGATTGTGTGATATAGTATATTAGGCTGTCATGTGCGTGTTGACCGTCCCACCTACCTAACGTTGCCTATGTTCTCCCTCGTGTAGATAATTCCGCCTACAATGATGACCCGAAGTACTGGCCGGCCTGCTGCCGCATCACAAGGAGGGGGAACGGGTGGACGAGCCGGTAGAGGTGGTGGTAAGACTAGAGGTCGTTCTAGTGATCATGGTAACGGTAGAAATGATGGTCCGGGTGGCCAAGTAGGTGGTCAGGGTAGTGAGGTAAATGGTGGTGTTGACGGAGTCCCTGACTTCTCCACCATCATTGCACAACAGTTGCAGAATTTACTCCCCATTATTGTAGCCCAAGTAGGCAACCAAGTTAGAGGTTAAGGGGTAGGTAGGAATCAAAACGGCGATGCCATCAATGACCACATCCGGGGTGATGTTAGGAATGCCACTGAAGGAAATAACCGTAGGGGTTGTACTTATAAGGAATTCTTAGCTTGTAACCTAAAGGAGTATGATGGTAAGGGATGTGCTATATTGTATACCCGTTGGATTGAGAAGATGGAGTCAGTTCATGATATGAGTGGGTGTAGGGATAGTGATGTGTCGTTGTGTAGGTGTTATTTATGTATCAAGTTTTACTATTTATTTTATGCCGACTATACCTAAAAACAACACTTTAACGGGTAGTATACCTGGTCAATTATAGTTTCATTGGGAAGTAGGGTGTCGATCACTGAGAGCGAGAGCGTTAATTCCTAATTCTATCAGTATTTTAGTTATCTAAGTAAAACCTAAAACTAATGCAAAAAGTGGGGTTTTATCCTGAGAGACTGGCACGGTTTTGTGTATCTAACCTAAGGTTTTGATGACAAGTAAAGCAATAAACACACACAAGAAGACAAACAAACATCCCTCACACAGTTAACTACTGTTGCCCCTCAAAGCAATCAAAGGCGGGAATATAAGATCATTTATCGTGATGTGGAAAAAATTTGGATTTTACAAGAGTTTGCATATTGATTAACTTTTCAGGCATAGACATACAACATAGCACCTCACATGGAAATGTGTTTGATTTGTAATTCACTCGAGCCACTCAGATAGGGTTTATATATTTATGTGAAAACACTCAATTTGCACAAACATAATCTAGACAACTACCATAGGCTTGTACTTGACACATAAACATGACCGGAGGGCGGAACTTGATGAGGGATAATAGCATATACTAATCTTCATGTGCCAGAACTTAAGCCTTTATTTCTTTGAAATACTATATATATATATATATATATATATATAGATAGTTAATATATCATCCTATAAATCTATTTCTCTCTCTCTCTTCTCTCTCCTTAGCAATTCATAATGATACTAAGGCTTGGCACAAACTTCTTCTTTTAACTTTAATTCCTTTTCTTAGGTATTTTAGCACATAGCATAAAGGGAGTACTTGCAAGAAGAGGAACTTTCGGAATTAATAACATATGACTTAATCAGTCTTGGTCTAGTAAATGATGATTAAAGCACAGTTCTAGAGCTTTAAAAAAAAAAAAAAAAATATTACCGGCTTATCAAATATACTTATCAACCACTACCACTATTCCAGAAACGGCGGACAAAAGTACAAATACACAGCCGTAACGACGGGACCACTTGCAGATTACCATTCAAACCTTAACTTGAACAGGCTAAAGGCATCAATATCTTAGGTGCAAAGGTGGGTACCCGGTATTTTTAAGTTAATAATGCCTCAAAATATGTGGACTCGGTTGTGCTAGTTATAATGTCAATCGAGAGTGGATTGGCACTTACTAAGAGCTTTTTATATTTCAGGCAGTTATATATTAAGATTTTTCATAAATGATAGTTAGAAAATTTTTGGAGGGCAAAACACGAGGGATATGATTAATTTTCCTATTTGATCCATCCACACTTAAGTTGAACATTGGCCTCAATGTGATAACTGATAAACTAGAGAAATAGGGAAAATTAAGGGAAAACGATACATCCCGAGGCATAGAGACATATAGCTGCGAGAGAGCTATTCTTGAGCATGCTTCATAACTTTCAATCTCCATTAAGCTATATTACCTGCATAAAAGTAACATTACAAAGGAAAATTTTTTTGGAGGTTTTTTATATATAGAAAAATAAATAAAGGATACGAATGGAGTTGTATGAAGGAGAGACTCATCCACACTTAAGTAGAGCACGAGTTGCCTTCCGAGAAGAGCTTAATTTTTTAAGAGAGTCGTTAGCTAGACTCCTGCTTCTAGAATTCATTCTTTGGGAAGATGGACCGCGGTTTTAGGGGGGGGGGGGGGGGGGGGCTCTGATTCCTTTGGTTATTATAATTATTCTTCTTCATGATATAGATTGAGGTCGATGACCATTAACATGAATGTTTTCCATCTTTTCCGTATAGTTCAACATATCAGGATGGATATTAATGTTTTACTACGTATGGTTCTAGCCAGCTGAGATCGGAGTTTTAGTTGTTTAACATTTATACTTTGAGTGGAAAAGCCAGAACTTGTTTCCATGTTTAAACTTTTTTTCTCCAAATCTTAGTTTTTATCAGCCAGGATTTGTTCTTGCCTTGTACAGTCGAGAGTTTTCATAGGCTTGATGTCCGAGTTTGTCTCATTCGTGTAACTGAAACATTCATTTTTCACCAGCAGTGATGAGATCTGGATTACAATTCTTAAGTGCCCAGTATGCACGGTGTTCAATTTCAAATGGTAAATGGCAGTTTATTTCCATATATGAGTTTGTATGGTGTTGTACCGGTTGGTATTTTGTAAGCAGTGTGAAAAGCCCACAAAGCGTCATCAAGTTTTCTTGACCAAATAGCAGGATTGTCTTTAATAGTCTTTTTAAGAATTCTTTTGAGGGCTGTGTTTGTGTTTTCAATTGTACCACCCACATTGCTTTGAGCGGTGCGTATGATGTAGAGAAAACGGTGACTAAACTCCATATCTTTTCATAGTCTTTTCCATTATTTATTACAGAAGTGGAACCTCAACGCTTATTAAGATTTGGCATTCCGAAATGGCAGAATAGTTTCTTTAGAGAAGTAACAACAACTCGGGCATCATTGTTTGGTAAAGCTTGAGCTTTGGCCCATTTAGATACATAATCGACATCAACAAGAATGTATTCCAACTTATGTGATTTTAGGAATGGTCCCATAAAGTCGATACCCTATATATCAAAAATTTCACATACTTGAATGTTGGTTAAGGGCATCTGATCACGTTTTGATATATTTTCTGTCTTTTGGAATGCTTCGCAAAGTTGGACTAGAATATGAGCTTCTTTTATGATTATTGGCCAGTAAAATCCTGAATCTAGGACCTTTTTAGCGGTTATGTTTGGTCCACGCTATGTCCACCAGTAGGTCCCGTACCCTTTGGGGGTGTGTGTGTGTGGATGACCTTTATCTGAAAATGGTCTGGGTTTCTGGTCCAGATACACAGAGTCTGATCATACCATTAGAACATACTTTGAAAAGATAGGGTTCTTCCTAAAAGTAGTGTTTGAGGTCAGAGAAGAATTTTTTCTTTTGTTGGTACGTCATCCCTTTTGGTATAATATCACCCACCAAATAATTTGCAAAGTCTGTAAACCTTGGTTCATTTTTGGCGTTAATTTCCATAAGGGTTTCTCCAGGAAAGTTGTCGTCAACCTCACTATCATCACTTGACTCGTTATTGTCAATCCGGGATAAGTGATCGGCAGCAACATTTTCTATACCTTTTTTACCTTTGATTTCTATATCGAATTCTTGTAGGAGTAGAATCCATCGAATAAGACGGAGTTTTGCGTCTTGTTTCTTAAATAGATGTTTAAGAGTTGAGTGATCAGTGTAAACAATAGTTTTTGATAGTATAAGATAGGATCTAAAATTTTCGAATGCAAAAACTACAGCCATAAGTTCTTTCTTGGTTATAGTGTATTTTTGTTGAGCTGGGTTGAGTTTTGCTTGAGAAGTAGATTGGGTGAAAGTTTTTACCATCTTTTTGACCTAAGACAACTCCGACTGCGAAATCATTTGCATCACATATAAGTTCAAATAGAAGATTCCAGTTTGGGCTTATGATCATAGGAGCACATGTAAGTTTCTCTTTTAATAATTTGAATGCTTTTTGACATTCATCATTGAATTCGTACGGAGTATCTTTTTCAAGCAGCTTAGTTATAGGTCGGGCAATTTTCGAGAAATCTTTTATAAATCTTCAGTAAAAACCGGCATGTCCTAGAAAGCTTCTAACACCTTTGATGTTAGTAGGGGGTGGAAGTTTTGAGATTACGTTGATTTTTTACTTTGTCAACTTCAAGTCCTGTGGCGGACACCTTGTGTCCAAGCATAATTCCTTCTTTGACCATGAAGTGGCATTTTTCCCAATTAAGGACAAGATGAGCATCTTTACAACGCTAGAGAATTTTATCAAGGTTATTTAGGCATTTGTCGAAAGGGAGTTTCAAAGACAAGAGGAAATCGGTCCATGAATACTTTTGACGGATTCTTCAATCATGTCATGAAAGATGCCACATGCCTTTGAAAGTAGCTGGGCGCATTATGTAATCCAAAAAGCATTCGCTTATAAGCGTATGTACCGAAGGGACATGTGAATGTTGTTTTTACTTGGTCCATAAGATCGATAGGAATTTGGAAATATTCGGAAACACCATTGATGAAACAGAAATAATTATTTCTTACGGGTCTTTACATCATTTGATCCATAAACGGCAAGGGAAAATGATCTTTTGCGGTTGCTTCATTGAGTTTATGATAATCGATGCATACTCGCCAACCCGTAATGGTTCTTGTTGGGATAAGTTCATTATTTTCTTTTGTGACTACTGTAATATCGCCTTTCTTTGGTACACAGTAAATAGAACTAACCCCGGGCCCCCCCCCCCCTCCCCCCCCCCCACCGCGAGGGAGACTATCGGCAATTGATATTAATATCAGTATCCATGAGTTTCACAATTTTTTCTTAACAAACTTTTACTCATATTTGGATTTAACTTCTCTGTTTTTTGGACAACTGGTTTTTTGTCATCTAGAAGTTGTATCTTATGCTTGTAGAATGATGGGCAGATACCAGGAATATCTATTGTTTTCCAGGCAAATGCTTCTTTATGTTTTTTAAGGACAGATACAAGCTTGCTTTTGTTTTGAGCAGAAAGTTGAGATGATATGATTACAAAAAGAAAAGATGTTTCTTCCAAAAATACATATTCCAAGTTATTAGGAAGAGTTTGAGTTTGAGGTCGCTAGGAGGTTCTTGAGATGTTTTTGATTTTATTATGGGTCGCGATGGTATTTTATAATTTTGGGGCTCGTCTCGGATCAGAGTCATAGTTTTCATTTGAAACATTGCTATGAATTTATCGAATTCAGAAAAGATTTCTTCTTTGAGAATGGATCCTTCATTGGAATAGAGGAATTTTGCTTCCTTCGTCTAGAAGAGCATCAAAATCTTCTTCTAAGATTTCATCGATAACATTGATACTAAAATAGGTATCATCGTTTAAATAAGAGCGTTTAATGGCAGAGTCGATATTAAAGATCATCCGTTCAGTTCCAACTCCAAGATTGAGTTGAATCTGTTTAACTCGAATTACTGCATCAGCAGTGTGAAGAAAGGGTCGTCCCAAGATGAGAGGAACTTTGCTATCTTCTTTCATTCGAGAATAACGAAATTGATAGGGAAGGTAAATTTACCAACTTCAACGAGCATATTTTCAGCTATTCTAACAGGGTATTGGAATGATCTATCGGCTAATCTCAGGCTTATTTTAGTAGGTTTAAGAGTTTCGAGAGATAGTTTGGCGTATAGGGAATATGGCATAAGGTTAATGCTTGCACCAAGGTCGGCTAAAGCATTACAGGAGAAAGTTTTATATTAAAGTTGCACAGAATAAGGAAACTTCTTGGGTCTCCAATTTTAGGTGGAACTTTGTTTTGAAGAATGGCAAAACTTTCATCGCTCAAGAAAGCGACATAAATTTGTTCGATCTTATGTTTGTTACTTATGAGTTCTTTGAGAAATTTACCATAGTTAGGCATTCCGGCTAAGACGTCGACAAGAGGTACGTTGATTCAGATAGCTCAAATCATGTCGAGGAATTTTCCGTATAGGGCCTCCATTTTTTCATTTCTAAGGCGTTGAGGATATGGGATATTTGGTTTGATATCGTTTTTGGTAAACGGTGTTTCTTTGACTGGTTTCGATGGTTGAGTTTTTGGTTGTGGTGTAGGTTCATCTTCTTCATATCGCTATCGAAGTTGATAGTGTCAAATTTGTTTTGTTGATCATTTGGGTTTTCTGGTGGGTTATAGGATTTACCACTTCTTGTAAATACAACATTTACATGCTCATTATGAGATTTCAATGGTTGATAAGCTTTAGAGTTGTTACCTCGTGGGTTTTGGTGAGTGTTGCTCGGAAGAGATCCAGAAGGTCGACCAGATTACTTGTCAGCGAGTCTGTCAAACTTAGTTTCGTTGCTACTGTTTCGAGTTGAGTTTTCAGGTTCATGAATGTCTCTTTGACAAAAGCGTTGGTTGATTGCCAAGATTTCATGAAATCATTGAATTATCTTTGAAGATCATAGGATTTATCATCGGTTGGATGGTGAGTTTGGCGTCTCGGTTGTAATCATTATGTCCGCTTGAACGCCAATTATCGCGATTCGAGTCTCGGTCGCGATAATCATTGTAAAAATGAGTCTTATGGAAAGTTTGCATAAATTTAGCCTCTTCTTTACGGGACATAGGTATGTCATCATCGTCAAGATCGGGTGTTGGTTGTTTTGCATGAGATTGGAGTTTTTTCTACTGAGCATCCATTTTTAGGGTCATGGCATCTATTCGGGCCATAATTTTATCAGTGTCGAAATTACTGTTACCTCCATCGGCGAAAGCAACGGTTTTCTTAAGAGATGATTTGGTTTTTTGATTTTTAGCCCAGTCGAGCTTGAGTAAGACTTTATCTTCGAGAAGCAGCTAAGCTGATTTGGTGTTTTATGGAGAAAATACCAATGGCCTGCCGGACATTTCGAACTTTTTTATTTTGGGTTATCTCGCTGAGACCATGATAGAAGGTTTTGATAATATTGCCTTTGGACAGATTGTGACCATGACAATTTTTGAGCATTTCCTTTATACGAAGCCAAGCATCGGTTAGAGATTCATTTTCATGTTTAGAAAAGGCACGGATTTCTACGAGTAGTCGGTCGAAAAGAGCTGGGGGAAATAATCGGTTAATGAAAGAAGTTTGAAGTTCATCCCATGTTTCGATAGTTCATTCGTTGAGTTCGTCAAGCCATGTTTTTGCTTCTCCGGTGAGTGATATGGGAAACATCATTAGGCGGATAGCTTCATTCTCGGTATCTCTGTGTTTAAACATATCGCAGATTTCGAGAAATTTATAAATATGTTTATGAGGATCGGTTTTGGTTCTACCATTAAATCGGTTTCCTTTGACGAGAGTCAAGTGGTTACCTTTAATGGAAAATTCGTTAGCGGTTTCAAGAATAGTTATCGCGAAATCGAGAGTCAGAGTGACAACACGATCGGCAACCCTCAGGGTTCATATCATTGAGATGTAATTTCAATGAATATAAGAATACGTGACGGAAGTAATTGATGTTGAGAATTGGCGGATACACAATTTTTGTGTGTTGAGGTGGGTTGTTTCTTTGATCAAATGGAACTCTTCTGTTTCGTCGATGAAGTCTTCGATTCAGAGTACGTTCAAGTTCAGGTAACGGTTCAACAAGTTCAGAATTGGAAGCACGTGTATGCATCCAAAGGAAAAATCGTTTGGGTCAGTTTGCCAGAAAACTGTACGGTGATTTTGAAAAAGAGGGGGGGTTAAAATAATTTTCTAGATGTGGACTAAGAACATCTTAAAAATCCTAGTACAACGCGCCAAAACTTTGATGTGTTTCAAAAGCTTTAAATTTATAATGACTGAAAATACCAATTTTATTATAAGGAAACACACGGGTAAAAGTATAACCCACGTATGTAGTATAATATTTTTAGGTAAGACCAGGTCGTTCAACAGGGATTTGAGTAGTGTTCAAATAATTAGATAGAAAATAGACTTTAACAAATTTGAAAGTAACTTTTGTTTTACCAGTGATAATAAATATGACTAATCAGATAGTTGAAAATAATTTATAAGTGTTGGAAATGATTAAGACCTCGAAGATGGAACCTTAATTTATAAAAAGGATTTTCTTGTCAGAAAACGTTTTCACAAACTAACTTAATTAACTCAAGACTTATATTTAGTTAACTAGACCAAATGTGACACTCAAATAATCCAGTTACTAGTGTATCAAAGCTTATTTGTTTATCAATTTACGAAAACAAACAATAAAGACCATAGTCAAATCTTTAAAACCATATAGATCATAACGGATCTCTCGACCTATACCGAAATGATTATATAATTTAAGTTGATAAGCAAAGATGGACAAGATAAGATATAATAGGAATACAACATAAGCTTGAGATTAAAGAGATCATGATCATACCAAACACTTATTCATTATCATAACATCACCGAGTAGTCATAAGAGATTTAGCCTCTCATGGCTAAGGAGTTCATAACATAACTTGCTTCAATAGAAAACTTCATTATATTGCTTATACTAGTATGATATTCTTCCTCGTTCTTGGTTCTTTGATCTTGAATCTCTAAAAGATAAGTGTTTATTCTTGGAGTATGGGATGATGAAGAATGGATGTTTGTGTGAGAGATGGTTTTTGTTTTTGTGATATATCAAAATGAGAGATTTTGAGGCTCTATTTATAGGATGAAATTCAGGTGAAAGTGCGGCGCACACAAAAGATTGTGCGGCACACTTGGTGATTAAATGCATAAGTATTAAATTTTTATTGAGTAAGTATGGCGCACAAGAGAATATGTGCGTCGTACTTAGGGTGTAAATGCAGTACCATTAAAGTCTTCATAAATTCTTCATATCAGATGGGAAGTGTGGCGCACAAAGGAAATTTTGCGGCGTACTTGTTGAGTTAATGCGAATTTACCTGTCTTTGACTTGAAGGTAAGTGCGGCGTACATATGGTAAGTGCGGCGCACATTTGGCATTTTGGGCATGATTGTTGATCTTCTCTTGAACGATGTGTTCTTTAACGTGTAAGTATTTGATTTTGATGTATCTAACCTCGGGATGTCTTCAAGTGAACCTGCAAGCAATTTTAAGCTATTAAGTATCAAAAGTTCACGAGAAATGATAAAATATATACAAATAACGCCATAGAAAACATGTATAATTTGGGCGTTATCAACGTTTTCAAGTATCATTTTCAGGTGAAGTGAAAGAGGAATAGTTGGTGATTTATGTGGTAGCAGACTTAGAAGTATCCCAAGTGGATTTTCGTGAGAAGTCTTGCTTATTTATTTTTTTGGCTTTAGTATTTAAAAGTTTTGGTTTAAGTTTAGAATTTGGACCCCTGTGAGGGCATTTGAATAATTGTAAGAGATTGTGGATTTTAGTTGCAATTTGGGACATCACTCGAGGTTGTTCGAGGTTG